>MU400593.1:0-196123 GCA_022578965.1 Xylaria sp. FL1777 | reverse complement strand
ATATTTACTTAATAAACTAAAAAATAATTAGTTTTTTAAACAAATTGCAAAAATAAAAATATAAAACTTTTATAAATTAAAGTAGTTAGTTATAATTATAGTTTATTATAAAAATTTATAAAAATTTGCAATATTTAAAAAAGATTTTAATTGTATTTATAATATTATTTTAAAAAAATATAAAAATAATTGCTATAAATATTACTAGCTAATTAAAGTATAATTATATTAAAAAATAGTTGCTAAAAGTAAAAAAGCTTAAAAACTATAATTTAAAGCTTAATTAAAAGCAAAAATAAAACAAAGCGCAATAATATTTAAAATGTAAAATAAAACAAACATTTAAACATTTAATAAAAAAAAGTTAAAAAATAAAATAAGTACTTATTAAAAAAGTAACAAATAGCTAAAAAAACTAAAGCTTTATATAAAGTTTAATATAATAACTAAAAAAACTAATTTAAAATTAAACTTATATATTAAAAAAAAAAGTATAACATTTTAATTTATTTAAAAATATAAGCTAACATAATTTTATTTAAAGTAATAAAACAAAATAAAATTTCTTAGAAATATAAATAAAAATTTTAAAAAATTAAAAAATTTAATAAAAATATTTTTAGCTATAATAATAGTTATATACTTAAAAAAACCAAACTTTTTAATATATTTATATAAAAACATAAAAAGTAAATTATATTAAATATTGCTAATATATTTAATTATAATATTATTTTAGAAATACTATAGCTAAAAATTAGCAACTTTTTAATTTAATAAAAAACAAAAACTATTAATTAGAAAAATAAAAAATAAAGCAAAAAAATTAGAAAAATTGCAAAAAAAATCTTAAATAAAATACTAAAAGTATATTATAGATTTTATAAACTGTTTAAAAAAAAAAAAAAAAAAAAACTTCTTAAATATAGCTTATAAAACTATTATATTTTTATTAAAAAAAAATGTTAACTAAAGCTTTATTAAGTATACTATATAAGTTTAAATAAAACAAACGCTTTATAAAAATATATTTAAAAAAATTTAACAAAAGAATTTTTAAAAGAATTTTAGTTATTTGCTAAATATTTTACAGTATTAATACTTAAAATAAAAAATAAAAAACAACTAATTAATAAAAAAAAAAAACTAGTATAGCAAATAATAATTAATTATTAATTATTAAACGTAATTATTATTACAAATAAATACTTTTTTATTTTATTAGTAACTATAAAAAAAAATATTAGTTAAGCAAAATAGTTTATAGCAGTTAATATTTTAAATAAATATTATGCTATTAAAATAGCTAAAAAAAAAAAATAAAAAACTATTATATAAATAATATATAAACTATATAAATATATAGTTATGCTATAAAAACTATAAAATATATTAGCTAGCTTTTAATATATAATAATAATAATTTTACAGAAATTTTTAAACAAATTTATGTTTATTTATTTAAATAATATTTTAATTTACTTTAAAACACTAAAAAAACATAAAAAACATATAACTTAAGTATTAAAAATATTTAAATAAGCAGAATTATAACTTAATATAAAAAAGTATATATAGCATATATAAAAAATCAACTTTTTAAAATTTATAATTACTTTAAAACAAATATAGATTTAATAGTTAAAAATTAATATAATATAAAACTAAAAAATATTTGATTTAGCTATTATTATAAATATATAATAAGTATTAAAATTTTTAAACTATGTTTAAATGTTAATTTAAAACTTTAGGAAAATAGCATTTTATTTTATAAAGTATACAAAAAAGAAATATAAAAAAAAGTTTTTTTTAATTTTAAAAAAAGCCTAAAAAGCTTTTAAAAAACTAAAACTAAAAGTTATTTTTAATTTTATAGTTAAACTACTTAATTTATAGAAAAAAAAAAAGCTAAAAATAAATGCTTTAAATAGTATAATTATAAAAGTTTTAAAACAACTAAAAAACAATAAAAAATAGTACTTAGTAGCTTATTATTTTAAAGTACTATAAAATGTAATATTATAATACTTTATATATAATAAAGAATTACTTGCAATTATTATAGCATTTAAAAAATAAAAACTATTTTTTATAGAAACTATAAAGCTAATTAAAATTTATTTAGATTATTAAAACTTAATAAAATTTATAACTACGCAAAAAATTACTAAATAATATAAAAATTAAATGGTTTTTTTTTTTAAATTTAATTTTAAAATATGTTATATTAAGGAAAAAAAAAACATTTAAGCAAACATATTAAGCTAACAAAGTTAAAAAAAATTTAAAGTTTTAAAAAGAAATATTTAAGTGTTGTATTTTTAGAAAAATAAAAGCTTAAAAGTTAAAGTTATATTTAAGAACTTTATAAATATATAGCTATAATAAACTTATAACTTAAAAAAGTTAATATAATTATAAAAACACAAAAAATTAAAAAATAATAAGCTAATATATAAATATAAGGTTTATTTACTAGAATTTTTATAAAATAAGTTTATTAAGAAATTTTATAAATATTTATTATATAAATATTAAAAAGCAATAAAAACAGTTTAACAATTATAAAAAAAATATAATTTTTTAAAACTATAAAATATAGTTAAATTTATTGTAAAAAAGTGCAATATTTATAATAAAGCTAAAATAGCTTAATATAAGCTTTATAAACTGCTATAATTTATATAAATACTTAAATAAGCATAGCATACTATTACTTAAGATTTTATTATAATATTACTTTTATTAATTAATTTAGTTATAAAAGTATAATACAATAAAATATAAGTTATTATTAATAGATTTATTAAATATGTTTATTTTTTACTGTTTAAAAGAAATATAATAGCTAAATAACTTATATATGCTTTTATATGCTAATATTTAAATAAACATAAACTATTAAAAAGAATTATTTTAAACTAAAATAAATTGTTTACTTTTAAGTTTAAAACTAGCTTTTTTAAACTTATTAGTATTAAACTAAAGTTTTTAATTGCTTACTATTTATAAATAAATAAACAAATAAAAAAACTAAACTAAATACTAAAACAATATTTATAAAGTTATGTTAACTATTAATAGAATAATTAAGTAAAACTATTATTAATAGCATAAATTTTATATAATATATTAATAAATGAAAATATAAATATATTTTTGCATAAAGCTATTTATAAATAGTAAGCAACTATTAAAAAACAAAAAAAAACATTAATAAAAGTACTTGCTATTTTAATTATAGTACTTTAAGCAAGAACTATTGCAACAGAAATTAAAACGCTACAAGCTAAATTACAATTATGCTTTTAATTTTTATAACAATAAATATTAATATACTATAACAAAAAACGAACTAAAGAACTAACTTTTAAAAAAGAAAATAAGGTTTATTTGCTATAATAAAAATAAAATGCAAACATTAATATTTTTTAAATTAAAACAAAACAACTAAGCAATAAATTAAAATTTAAAAAACTTGGCTTTTTTAAAATTAAAAAAGTTATTTTACTTATTAACTATAAACTGTTATTATTAAAGAATATGCAAATTTACTTTATTTTTTATATTTTTTTACTAAAACTAGTATTTATTAAAACACTTATTAAAACATAACTAAAAATAAAAATAAATTAAAACGTTTATAAAGTTAAAAGTATATTGAATTTTTGTTAAAACAACAATAACTTAAAGTATTTTATTAAATAAAAAAAATATTTATATACTAACAATACTTAGGAACTTAAGAGATACTTAAAAACTGCTAAAGTAATTATAAATTAGTTTTACTGCTAATATTTTAACTGCTTAAAACTGGAAAAAAAAAGTTAACTTTAAAAAAAACGCTTAAAAAATTTTAATTAAACTTAAATAAAGCAGCTTGCGTTGCTTTAGCTTGTTTTTTTTGTTGTTTTTGCTTTTTTGCTAGCGCTTTTTGTTTTTTTTTAATGCGTTTTATTTTGTTTAGTTTATTTAAGAACTAAAGCTTTTGCTAAACTATTTTAATACTTTTTGCTTTTAAAAAACGTTTTTGTATATAAAGCTAAGCTAACTTGCTTAAAATAAAATTAAAGCTATTTTAAGCTTGTTTTAATTTTTTTTGAACTAAAAGTAACTGTTGTTTTGCTTGCTTTTTTTTTTTTTTAAAATAATAGTGTTTAAAGATTATATTGTTAATTAAGTTAATTAAAACTTTTAATTTGTTATAAAAGTAACTAATGCATACGCATTTAAAACAACAAAACATATTATTTGTTATTTTGTACGTTAATAATTAAGGCAATTGATACACCGGCATAAAGAATTGATATACCGGCATAACCTTATATAGGTATAACTTTTTTCAGGGGTTTAATTAGCTAAAATTAGGGCTTACTAAGAATGACTTCTAGCTTTATTTATTTCATTTTATCTACTTTTTTAGCTAATTAAGTTAACATATTTTTATTTTATGTAAAGATTACTTTTCTTTACTTTTTTAATGCATTATATAGCATTTAAAATAAAACCTCATTAAACAGTAAGACTTTTTAATAGCGCAATTAATTTAAGCATATATTAAAGAATTAAATATAAAGTAAATGTATTGCTGCAATATTTATAGTTATTTTAATTTTTATTAACTTTTTTGCTTTTAAATATTAAGCTATAACTGTTGTTTTTTAAACTTATTACTTATTAACTTTTTAGTACTTAATGCAGCAGTTTAACTGCGCATTTAGCATTAAAAAAACAAAGCGCTTTTACTTGTTTTAGCACTGCTATTTTGCGCAGAAGTCTGCTTTACTTTAGCTAAAAACGATTTATTTCGACTTTTTTATAGCTAACCTTGCTTTTGCTTTGTAAGCTAGCTTGCTATAGGTATATTAGCTTTAATTGTAAGATATAGTAGTATGTTTTGCGCTATGTTTTTTAGCTAACCGCGAAGTAAATTAGCAACCTTTAGGTTATAAATACATTAATATAAATTTTTAGCTAAAGACTTGCATAGTTGCTAACAAAAGTAAACATTTAGCTTAATAAACAAAGTAAAGAAGCTTAGTTTTAAGTAAACCTTGTAGTAATAAGAAATTTTAAGCTTAATAAAAACTATGCAGTTATTTGTGCAATGTTTAATGTTAATTAGAAATAAGTTTTGTTTGCTTAATATAAACATTTAAGCAATACTATATTGCTTATTAAGTAGTGCTAAGCTTTTTAATAATATAACTGTTTAAAGCTTGCTTAAATAATCTTTTATAGCTAATAAATAAATATACTATAATAAAACTTTATTTTAAGCATAAGCTTAAGTAAAGTTATGCTTTTGGTTAGCTATTATTTTTTGCATTGCTTTTATAAAATAATATAAATTGCTTATATTATTTAAAAAGTAATTTTTTATATTATTATTGCTTGCTTTTGTTTTAGAAGTAACTTAAATACTAAAGTTATAGTATTAATAAATATAGCAACGTGCTTATTAGAATTTTAAAAGTATTTATGTTTTATAGAAATATCGTAATATTAAGTACTAGTTATTAAACTTTTAATAAAGCTTAGCTTATACTTGTTTATATTTTGCTTTAGTTTTAGTAAATAGTACTTATTTTTATATTAATAAAATACTTTAATAGCTATAAAAAACTTTATTATTATTAAAGCACTTAGTATTAAGCAACTGTTTATTAGTAGAAGTTAGCTTAACTTAGCTTTAAGTAAAAAAATTTATATTTTTGCTATTATTACTAAAAGAGCTACTGCTTTTATTATAGCTGCTTATTTATTTTTGTTTAGCTTTTAGCAGAACATTTAAATTAATGTAATAAATATAAAGTTATTGCTATACTAAAAAAAACTAGTTGTTTAATACTGCTTTTATTAACTTGTTATAGTTAGTAATAATAATTTCGGGCTTTTATATAAATGTTTAAGTTAAAATTTAATGAATACTTTTAGCAAAGAACTAAAAACCTTTTTGTTTTTTATTGTTAATTAAGCTAAACGCTACATTAAAAACTATGCCTAGGCATGTTTAGCTAGTTGCTTAAAATAAAAAAAGCTTAAAACAATTTATATTATATATATTATTAAAACTAATAACCTTGGAAAATTGCTTTTATATTTTTATATAATATAGAAATGTTTATATAAAGCTAATTAAGCAATTAAGTTCTTTGTTATTTTATTTTATAATATATAGAATTTCCTATTTGTTAAAAAGCTTAATAAAAGCTGTAATTAAATTATAGCTATTTAGCTTCGTTTAGTTAATATAGCTTTAAGCATTATATATGTTTCTTTAGGTAAAAACAGACCTATTATGTTGCTTTTTAACTATATTTCAAATATTTTGCGCTTAGATTTTTATATAACAACTTACTACTATAACTGTTTTTTTTACTAGCTTAGTAAGCTTTTAATACAAAAAATATGCAAACAAATTAAAACTTAAGCTATAGTTATGTTTATAGTGCTTTATATTACTAAGAAAACGTAATAACTATATGCTTTTTTTCTAAGCTTCTATAATTATAAACTATTTATAACCTGTTTTTTGTGATTTTTGTTTGCAAATCTTATTACTTTAGGGTTTTTTAGGCTTGCTATATTTATTATATTAAATAAAAAAGCGTATTTTTTGTTTTTTATACAAATAGCTATTTTTTTTAACTAAACTAAAGCTGTTAGATTTAGCAAAGTTATTAATATGCTAAAACAACAAATTATCGCTAAAGAATGGTTTGCTTAGTATAAATAGATTTAAAATAAATTTTAGTAAAAAAAACAATTTTAGTAGGCTTAGCAGTAAAATGTTTTAAAAAAAGCAAAGTACTTAAATTAAAAACAGTTATTAAAACAAGGGCACTAGCTAATTCTAAAAAAAAGTATGCTTACAAAATAACTTTTTAAACAAGCAAAATAACATTAACTAAAACAAACTTAATATTAACTATATATTATTAAGAAGTAAATATAGGGGTAATAATTTATATTTGTTTAAATAAAGCAGTAAAAAGCTAAATTGCTTACGTTATTTTTGTACTTATTTATATAACTAGAGCAATTAAGTAATAAGCTAATAATTTTAACTAATTATGCTACAGATGATATTAAAGGCAGTTTTGAATTTAGCTTGGCTAGCAATCGGAAAGCTTAGGCTTAAAAAGGATTAAAACAGTTAAGCTGCTTTAAAAAAAGAATTAAAGTCGGCTTTTAGCTTAAAAATTGGCGTTCGTATAAGCTAAGAAAAGTTAGCACTATAAGCGTTCGTTTGATTTAAGTAAATTGTGTTATTATTTCGTATTTTTTATAGTAGTTTGCAAAAGCTTCGTGTTTTATAAAGGCAAAAAATAGTTAAAAAGGTTTAAAAATAAGCAGCAAAAATATTTTCAAAAGCATTAGTATTGCTAACGCTATAAAAAGCAAACATACTAGAACAGCTACTACTAATAGAAAAAAACAAGCTTAAAAAAAGGTTATTATTGCTAAGGAAATATAAGCAGTATAACTAAGCAAAAAGGTTAGGAATTATATTCTAGCTAAAGCAGCTTAACAACTTTATAACGTAGTTAGTTCGCTAGCGTTTTTAATAATAACAAAGATTATTAAAAGTAAAAGCGCAAGCGCAGCTTTATTTAAATTATAAAGCTATTATAACACGTAATAAAACATTAAACGTTGAAGTTTCTATAATAATATAGCAAATGTAATACAATAGTATAAAGGCTATATAAAATAGCATAAAAAGGCGGTACTTAGGTTTACTAACAATTATTTTTTGGGCTAATAGGAGGGCTAGAAAAGTTATGCCTGTGTAAGGTTATGCTAGTGTATTAATTCTTTATGCCGGTATATTAATTGCTATAATTAATTAAAGCAACAAAAACAAAGTATAACTTTATAGCTAATAAAATTAATAAAGAAAGCAAAAATAAGTTTTTGCTTTGTTTTAAATAAGCAGTTAGTTTTTTTAATATGCTTTAATATTATAATATATAAGAAAAAAAAAAAGAAAAAATACTTATGGAAAATTATTAGAACAACAATTTTAGAAAAAAAGAAATAATGTTATAAAATTAGCATAAAAATAGCTTTTAAAGCAGCTTAATGCTTTTATATATACTTTGCATTTTTTTTTTTATTAGCTAAAGCCAAAGTTATATAATAACTTATTTAGCTTACTAAGCTTATAGTAATTTAAAGCTTATTAAGCTTACGGTAATTTAAGGCTTATTAAGCTTACGGTAATTTAGTGCTTACTAAACTTGCAGTAATTTAAAAAAGGTTACTATTTTTTTTATTTTTTTTTGTTTATATAATTATGTACTTTTTGTATTTAGTTATTTACTTAGTTCTAGTTTTTTAGCTATTAATTTCTTATAACTGCTAAGCATTAATATATTTATTACTTTTAATTCTTTAAGACTTTTATTAATGCATAGTAGTAAAAGTACTCCGAAAACCTCTTTAATGAACCACTATTAAGGATTTTATTATTACTTACAAATCAAGACTTTAAGGGCAAACCCGTTATATTAGTATATAATAGGTCTATTACATTAGCTAGTAAAAAAAGAAGTGCAAAGTATATATAAAAGCATTAAGCTGCTTTAAAGGCTACCCTTGTGCTAATTTTGTAATAAATGCTTTGTTTTATTAATAATTAAAGCATTTATAAATAAATTTTTATATAGTTTCTTTAATATTTAGCTATTAAAAGTTCTAAGTAATAAGTTTTAATGTTTTATTTATGCTTATATGTTTTATTATTTTTGTATTATATTTAAATTTTATTATATTTTGTTAAATAATAATAAATATTTATAAATGTTTTTTTTTATATAAAAGGTTATTTTAAAGTTTTATATCTTTAAAGGGTTTTTTTTTTTAAATTATATATTTTGGGTTATTTTTAGCTGCTTTTTTAATTCTTTTAATAAATTTTAGCAGCTATTTCAGTATAAAAAAGCTATAAAATTGTTTTAAAGTAAATAATACTAATGCTACTATATTAAACATAGTTTTTTTATTATGCAAAAAATGCTTATTTTGCAAAACTAACTTAATTAGCTAGTTTTTATTTCTTTTTTTTTTAAAACAGTATTAAAAAAGGCGTAACATAATATTAGCTTTTTTATTAAGCTATTTTAGCTTATAGTTAATAATAAACTAATATATTGCTAGTTATTAAGCTTATTTAGCTTATTGTTAATTTAGCACTTTAGTAATAATAAAATATAACAAGTTTTAATAATCCAAGTAAATTTTAATTTAATATTTAGCGCTTTTAAAGTATTAATGCTATTAATTAAATAAATTTATTATAGCAAGTAGTTCTTTATTATATATTTTGTAGTTTATTTCTATAAGCATAAGTTTTTAAAAATAAAACGCTACAAGGTATAGTTTTTTATTATTGTTTTTTTAAAATAACACTGTACTAAAAGCAAAGTTAAAAGCATTAGTTTTTATATATACTACTTAAAATAAATTAAAATAAACTAAAATAAAAGCAATAATAAATTTATATTTTAGTTTAAAGAAAGCTTTATTTATAATGTTTGTTTATTTTTATTGCTTTTAGTTTATTTTGTTAGCATTTATAAGTAGTTTTATAATTAAAAAAAACTTTTAAATAAACTTTTAGTAAAAATTAGCAAAGCTAACAAACTGCTATAATTTTTTTAAAGTGCTTAAAGGTTTTTATTAAGTAATGCAATTTACTTTGTTTTGCGTTATAAAAATACTTTTTAAGCTTATAATATAGCCTAAAAATTTAACTTTTTATACTTGCTATTTATACTTTTATAATATAATAGCTAGGTTATATTTAGTAAATTATTATAGTACTTTTTTAACTAATTAATCGTGTTTTTTTTAAATATTAGCATATATAAAAAGATTATTAAAGTATACTAATAATTTAGCATTAATAAAGTTGCAAAAAATATAGTTTATTATTAACTAAAAAGTTATAAAAGCATTAATTAGTTTTATTAGCATAACTATATATTTAAATAGCTTATATTTATAACAAAAGGCCGTTTTTTATTTATGTTCTTTTTTAATTTTTATAAAATAAAATCTTAACTTAAGGTTTATTTTTAAGAACTATTTAGCTGTTTTAAAGCAAGCTTACAATTTTAAAATTAAAAAAATAAAGTATTAAATAAGTATTATAACTGCGTTAAGTTTTTAATAGTTTATAACTAGTTTAAAAAAGTTATTAAAGTTCTTTTTTTCTATAAACATAAAAAAAGTGCTGCATAATAAAGTAAATCTTTTAATACGTTGTATTTTTAGCATGTTTTTTAACTATGGTTTTAAAATATTAAGCTTTTAATTGCTTATAATATAAAAAGGTCCTTAAAGAACTATTTTGCTTTTAACTATATTAATTATATAGTTTTATAGTTAATAGTTTAGCAGCTTTTATATTACTGCTTTTGTTATAATAAATAAAAATTTTTTAAATTTTTTTAAAACTTAATTTAATGCGTTTTTTATTGCTTTATTTAACAAAATTGCTATAATTTTAGCTGTTTTTAAGTTAAGCAAAGCTTAACTTATATAGTATTTTTAGCAACGCTTAAAAAAAAAGTAATTTTGTTTGCTTTTTTAAAAAAGCAAGCAAAAAGGTGCTATTTTAGCTATTATTAAAAAAATAGCACATTATAATTGCTATTAAGCTTACTAAGTTTAAAGCTAAAACAAATAAAGTAATTTTTTTAGTAGTAAAAAACTATTTCTTTTATGTAATATTTTCTAGCTTTTTATATATATAATGCATTAAAAGCTATTATAAGCTAAAGCTATAATTGCTTAATAAAAAGTAGCTTTTATTGTTTTACTTTGCTAAATAATATTATTAAAACTATACTTTTTATGTTTAAAAGTACTTATATAAAATATTTTTAATTATTATATATAAAAGTTATAAAAATAATAAGTTAATAATTTAATTAAGGCTTTTAATTTTTTTGTTTAGCTAGATTATTTAGCTAGTTATTACTACGCTTTAAGTTATATATATAAGCAGAATTACTTTTTATAAGCTAATTATTTTTACGTAGTGCTTTATAAAAGCTTATTAAAAATCTAAATTAAAGTTATTTAGTTTTACGAACTAAAATGTAAGCACGTTTATTATAATTGCGTTAATTTTAGCTTTTTTAGTTATACTTAAAGCAGGCTTTTTTTTAGCGGTTTTTTATTTAGTAATAAAAGTTTTTTTAAAAGCTAAAAATAGTTCTTTTTTAGCAACATTTTTTTTTATGTAGTAAACTAAAGTATAATAGTTGTTTTAATTGCATTACTAATAATTAACTTTATTTTTTTTTTGTTAGTTAATTATAGTTTAGTTTATACTTTTAAAAGCTATAATAATATTAGCTTATTTTTTATTTTTTAGGTTTAATGTTACTTTAGTAAATTTATTAGATTTTTTACTATTGCTTAACTTGCTTTTTAAAAATAGAATTTAGCTTAAGTAAAAGCAATTTTTTTTGTTATAGTTAAGTTAGCTTAGTTTTAAAAGCTTTTTTTTTAAACTAGGCTTGCTTTTTAAAAAAAAACTTAAGTATACTAATATATTTTTATAAATTATGCTAGCTTTTTAAATAATATTTAAAAAGTTACTATTATTTCTTAGTACTTTTTTTTAAGCATAATATATTATTTTAGTTAATTTTTTTAATAAGCGCTTTATAATAAAGGTTTAAAACGTAAGTTTAAATTATTTTATAAAATTATTAAAGTTAAAAACCTTAATAAAAAACTAAGCTATATTACTTTTATATATTATTTTTATTAGTTTGTTTATTAATTAAAAAACAGCTAATAAATCTTTAAAACAAGCTTTTATAACTACTTAATAAGCTATTTAATTATTAATAATATTAACTTAATAAACTTATTTTTAGCATAATTAATGCTATAGCAAAGCTTTGTTTATTAAAAAAAAGCTAATTTAATTAATTTAGTGCTTATTTAAAGAGAAGCTTTTTATATATGTTTTTATATAATTTTGTACTTTTTGCTACTATAGTAAAAACTTAGTAAAATTTTTGCTATTATAAGTTTATAGTTTATTTAGTTAAATAAGATTAAAAGTTATTATGTTAAACATAAAGTTATTAATTACTTTTAAAATAGCTTTTATAAAGCAGTTATATATTTTAAAAAGTAATTTATTGTTTAAGTTACTGTTTTTTTTAGTTAACTTTTATAAGCCTTTAAGTAATTTTTTAAAAAAGCTATAAAGTAGTTTTTCTGCAAAAAAATTATTGTTGTTTTTATTAAAGTTATTAAAGTTTTTACTTAAAGCAAACCTTGTAATAAATTTAAGATTTTTATTAAGAGCTAATTTTATAATAACTTTTAGTATAACATAAATAGTTATATATTAAGCTTTTAAAGCTTTAGTAATAAAGCAAGCTTAAATAGCTTATAATGCTTTATTTATAATTTGTTTTTAAAGCTTTTTTTTAGAAATTAATTACTTTATAAAAGGTTAGCTTATAAAGCTAATAATAATACTTTATAACTAAAGCTTTTTTATAATTAAATTTACGTTTAGCTATTAATAGTTATTTAGCTAGTTATAAAATTTAATAAAAGCAGCTTATATATATATATAAAGCTTTTTTAACTAAAATAAATTAACATAAAAATAATTAAATAGTTAATTAATTTGTTTGTTTTTTATAGCTGCTTAACTATTAATTATTTTTTAGTTTTTTTAATAAGCTTATTTTTGTTTAGCTATTTTTTTTTAAAAAACATTAAAAGTATAGTAATAATAATTAGCTACTTTTTTTAATTAAATAATAGCTTGTTTTTTAGCTTAAGCGTTAATAGTTAATTAAGCAATAGTTTTTTATATTTTTTTAAAAAAAATAATGCTTTTTTAAATTATTTTTTGCTAAAACTTTTTAATTTAGTTTTATATTGCTTTAGTTTAAGTTTAAAAAAGTCTTGCAACAAAGTTATATATAGTTTAAATTACTTTATATATTATAAATAATTTATAACGTTATGCTTTATTTATAAATTTTATATATTTTATAAAAGCTTATATATTATTATAAGCAAATTATATTTATTTGTAGATTTTTATTAACTATTTAAGCAAGTTTTTAATTATAATATTTAATATTATAAAGTTACTTATAGCACACTAAGAAAGCAAACAAATTTTTAACTAAGCTACCGGTTATTGCGCAACCTAAAAAAAGCACGTAAAATAGCTAAATAAGTTTTAAATACAAGGAGGCTTAGCTATTATAACATAGCTAAAAAACTAATTAGGTTATAAGTAGCTACAAAAACATAAAAACAAAGGCCCTTAAACATAAAGCAAAAATAGCTAAGTATTAATACTAGCTTTTTTTCGAGCTAAAAAAAGTTTACTATAACTATAAAGCAAAAGCTAAAGCAGCTATTATAAAGCTGTTTGCTATTTATAGTCTTAAAAAAGCTGCTTATTATAAGCTTACGTTTATAAACTCTAAAGTAAAGCATAATATAATAAAGTACTAAAAACAGCAATACAAAATTATAAACATAAAACTATAAAAGTTAAAAAGCATACATTATAAAAAAACAAAGCAATTAAGTAACTTTATTAAGTATTAAACATTAAAATTCTACTAAAATTTCTAGCTATTAAATATATAATAATGTTAACCTTTAAAAGTTATATAAACACCTTTTAACTAGCTTATTTATATAAAACCTTTAGCTTTTTTATTTGCTGTAGCTTTTTTTGCTTTTTTAATTACAACTTAAAGTTATATATTAGCTATAAATGCAGCTTAAATATCTTTATTAGTATAAAAACAACGCATAGCTATACAAGCTTTAATAAATAATTAAAGTTCTTTATTAACTTTTTTAAGCTAAAGAATTATTAGCAGCACTTAAAATTAAAAAAACTTTAATAATTAAAATAAGCATAAAGTAAAACCTAAAAATATATAAATACTAATATAGTTAAAAGTATTTATAAAACTATAATTACTACTTTTAGCGCTTACTTTGCTTTTTTTGCATTATAAGCACTTAATAAACTTACTAATAATATTACAAGCATAAAAGTTATTAATGTTTTTATATAGTTAACATAAAAAAAACAACAATAAAAGGTGCATAATATATTACTATAATATAAGCAATATAATAGTAGTATAACTTAAGTATTTTAGCATGCTTAATAAATATAAATTTTAAAACTATTAGTAATACTTTAGCATAAAGCACTAAAGTATTTACTTTTATTTTAAGAATTAACGTTATAGCAAAAAAGCATAACAACAAGCAGTTATAAAAGCTTAAACTATATAATAATAAGCTATTAGCTATTTTATTTAATACTATAAATTAAATAACTAGTAAAAACTATAGTAAAATAACTTATAATCCTAAATATATAAGCTAAATATTAATTAGTATATATACTTAAGCTAAGCTAGTTATAAATATATACTGCAAAAAGTATAGCAGCTATAATAAAGTAAATTTTTATATAACTATAATACATTAATAACTAATTATATTATAAACTAAGCACTTTAATATATTAAAATAAATATAAGCTAAGCATATAATAGTAATAATAATAAAAGTAGTAAAGTTAGTAGTTAAAAAAGAAAAAAATTAGCATAAATAGCTAAATAAAATAACTTATTATTTATTGCTACTTTATATTGCTTAATGCATAAGCTATTTATAAGCTATATTTATTTAGTAAACTTATTATAAAAAGCATAAAAGCAGCTTAAAAAATAAATATGCAAAAAGTAAACTAAAAAGTAATAAATAATTAACTTTACTTATAACTTAATTATAACTTAATTATAAAAAAACTAATATAATAAAAAGCTAATAATAATACTAAAGCAAGCAAACTATAATGTATTAGCAATATAATAAAAAAAAGTTTAAAAAAAAACTAAGAAAAAAAAGCAATATATTTAGCTAAATAAATGCTAAAACTAAAAAAACTACTATAAGCAGCATAAAGCAAGCAGTAATATTAAAGTAAGCAAACTATAAAGCAAAAAAAATACAAAAAAAAAGGAATTATAAAGTAATTACATAAAAGTACATACACTTAATTAATAGCATAATGCAAGTAAGCAAACAACTTAAAAGCAAAAAAGTAAAAAGCAAAGCACTTAATAAAATTATAGCAAAACTAGTATAACCTAGGAGTAAATATAAAATGTTTTTACTTAGCTACTAAAAAAAAAGTAAGCTGCTTATAGCTTGTTTTCGACCTATAAGCACAGTTTTTACTTATATATATAAGAAATAAAAACTAGCATAACTAATAAGCTATTAGTTTAAATAATATAATATATATTATAAAGTTTTTATTATTTATATTATTAAACATAAAAAAGTTATAAAATACAAAAATATTATTAAAGTTTACTTTTTTTTTTTAAATAGTTAATTTAGCTATATTAAGTTATGTTTTTTTTTTAGCTTGTTTTGCTTTTTTTGCTAAAAAGTTAATAAAGTTAAATATTTGCTTAATAAAAAAAAAGTCTTTAAAAAAGCTAAGCAACTATTTATTACATATAAGTTCTAAAGTAGCTAAAAAATTATATAATTATATAAAGAAATATAATTTATTAAGTTTTTTTATAGTAAGCCTAAAATTATAATTAGCGTTTTTTAGTTTTTTTTGCAAAGTGCTAAGTTTGCTTTTTTTATTATTGTTTAATTTTTTTAAATCTTTTTTGCTAAAGTTTTTTTTTTTTAAGTTTTTGTTTTAAAGCTAAGTAATAAAAGTTTTTATTAAAAGTTAAACAAGCTTATTAACTTAAGCTAACTATATAACTAATAAATAAAAAAAAGTATACATATAGTTAAGTATAAAAATAAATATATAACTTAAGTTTATTATAAATAAATAATATTTTTAAAAAAATAAAGAATTATTTATAATAAAAGCTTTAGTAAAAAGCTTAAAACTTAGTTATATTGCTATTTAACTAATAATTCTTTAAAGATTTTAAAGCTATAGTTCTTTTAAGTTTTTCCTTTAAATTTAAGAACTTTTAGTTTTTTTATAAACAAATAGTTTTATACAATATTTAAGCTTTAACCTGTTAAGCTATTATACAATCTAAAACTTCCTTTAGCTATTAAGTTGTTGCATATGCAACTATATCACAGGTAACTATTATAGACCAATGGTCTAACTTCATACGCGCTGGTTCGGGTGGTAATGGCCCGAGCCCGGTTGTGGGTTAATGTCCGTCTGACATTCCTTCTCTCATGACATAGCCGTGACATTACGTCAATGACGTCGCTTTCTACCAGGACCTATAAAACCAGATAGCTCAAAACTGACCGAATATTTCAAATCCTTTTTATCATTATCGAAGCTCTTGCATCGGGCTGCACATAGAGCGTAGTTGAGAGCCGTATGCGTATCCCACGTACCCTGAAGTACTTTCAGAACAAACAGATTGAAAACAAGCGAAACAATGTCAAGAATCTCTAATCAGGATGCTCATCAAGGAGGCGACCTGAATGAAATGGCCAAGGATGGCACAAAGAGTGAGTGTATCCTTCTCACTGTAATTACTAGCCTTCTCGGTGCACACGCGCTGTTCCTGTTGCTTTCTCACTGATGAATCTGACTGTGTGCAGTTCCTGGTGACGCAGGAAAGATGAACATAATCCCATCAAAAGTAAATACGCATCAGGCGAGCAATGACCTCGGCAACACATCCTTAAACACTGCTGCTGATAACCCAATCGGCAATGCACCGGCTGACGATGATGCTATTACTGCAACCGGACACTCCATACCCCCCTCGGCGTTTTCAAAGCCCCGTGGAACAGGAGGGAAATAGATTAGCCTTGGAAATATAAATAACGGGAGCACCTATTATGTTGAGGTAGGGCATCAGGAGTAGCTCAAAGGCATATTGGTGGTAATGTCATTCCTTCTATACTGAATGATAGTTCGCTATGATGGCGTATATTTGGACTATAGATATAAAACACAACTGATAGTCATCAATGAAACAAAATTCAACCCCTTTCTGGTATACCACTTTAAGTTCGTTGTAGACCGTATTATATATTTGTCACAACGATAAGATCGTCAAGCAGCTTATTGCGTAAGTAAAAACATATACTTGTGACTATCATGTATGCAAAAAGATTGCCGAATTCTTGGCAGACTTCCCGCGCTCGGATGCTAGTTATGTAGCCTAGTGTAGTGAAACATCATGCGACGTCAGGTGGCCGTCGCTATTAACCCCTGTCATAATAGGCTTCCTTATATTGCTAACGTCTGTGAAATGGTGACTATAGGGGGAGTGCATGAATTTCGTAGGACCTTACTTATTAGTATCATTATCATCGTTATTATTATTGACCCCCCCTTCTCATCTCTTCACTTGAGACATTTCCAATGCTGACACAAGATTCGTCAACTGTACCAAAACAAGGACATACACAGAAACGGATCTTCCAGTCGCTGTTCTAGGCTAGATTTGGACATGGCCGACTCTTCCTCCACGCGGGGTATTGGAGATGGCGCTCAATTAGGTCGACAAATCCGTGGTCAAGGAGCCTCCAGTGTAAGATCCCTTACCCAGCCCTGTCTCATATTATACTGACGACCCTCAGATACCGCCTCAATTTCGTCACAGTTACATATCATTGAGGTCGACCGCTTCACGCTTCTCTTTGAACGAACAGTTCGCTGCCACTAGACGGGAATATGAATTCGGCTATGACGACGCTGCTAGTATCTCTGTTGCCAATACTGAGGGGATAGAAAATGTTGATCCCATCACATTGCCGCCCGTTTGCGCTGATGACTTCTATGATATTTTGTGTGTGTCCCGTGACCCTTCGACTGAGAACATTCTACGAGCGTACTTTAGGCTCTTCTCTCTCCTTGATCCGGATCAGCAACCTCCGCATCTTCGCCAACCTGCTGAGACCTACTCTGTGAGCCTACAGAAAGCCTTTGAATCACTCCTTGATCCTTGCCAGCAGGCGAGAATTAATTCGACTTGCTATGATCCAAGCTTTGTAGGTATTGATACTACAGATGACTTGGAACGCCATAACTACAATGGCCAGATACTTGATACGAAAAGACATCTTGGGGTTCTCGATAGAGAACTAAGTATAGGCGAATTAGGTGCTAGATTCAATATCCAGCAAGATGTGAAGCATGGGAAGAACGGCCCTAGACGAGGAACCGGGTTTGAACTAGTTGATTTTGAGATGAGGCATGCAACGTCTATTAGCTTGAGTGAAATTGATTGGCAAATATGTCGAACGATGCAGTGGTTACAACGACGGCTTACAACAAGTGGCGATACAGCGACAGATATGGGATATATGCCATACTCGAAAACTGAACGGCTGGATGGTACGGTCTTGACTATTCAGGGATCCGTATACGGCTTGCTACAAGACCGCGCGTCTGCTCCGCTTTCATTCGATCGTTATCGATCAAGCTCCCCTCACACTGGAAACCGAGACCACTTCTTATTGCTACAGAATGGTTTGGTACAACCTCTAGTCGCCGTTAACTTGCGACACGTCATTCCACAGAGTTGGCCTCGTCGTGACGTGACTGGCATTGTACGGACATCGGCATTAGGTAACGGCTCTGCCCAGGAAGAAACAGTAGTTGAAATCGGGTCGATCATCATTCCACACCCATCCTCTACTATAAGAATTTCGAAATCAATACTCTTACCATTCGATCGGCATAGAAGTTTCTTAATGTTACAAGTGGAACAACCCTCGCGGGAGAGAAAGTTCCCTAGACTAGCAGCTACTCTGGAGCGGCCGACTGCAGGAGGCCAGTTGTTAGTACATATAGCTAGTGGGGATTGGCGAAGCCAGGTAAACGAGACCTGTCGCTACTTTGCCGACTTCACCAGGACCAACCGGAGATTCCTAAGCATTGGACTGCCAAGTGAGTTGCCGAATAGACTATCAACACCTGGGTCACCTCGAGTGGAGATTACCTTCAAGAATCGAGTCACTTTTAAGACACAAGAATCTTATATCGCAAACCAGTCTCTCAATCAGGGGATCTCTGCTTTAGACATTGCATCTGATAATGGTGAGGACGGCGGTTGGACTGTCACTGCTTTAGCAGAGCCACGATACTACTCGGTCTCTGTCAAATATGCACAAGATATTAGACTCTCTGCCATTGAGCGTTACCAGCCCCGTTCGATATCGCCAAAAACGCAAAGCTCATTGTCTACCAAGGCTAACAGCGCTATCTACCGTCGACTCCGCATGGAGGCCGAGGTAGGGTCAACCTCATTTAACACCGGCTATCTAGCCTTCCGCTGTCTAAAACGTGTTGGGCGATTCTCCAAGGTCGGCTTCGAGATTGGCCTTGGCACATTCTCATTACACTTATCCGTGTACTGGTCGCGCCTGGGTCGACGTATTAGCGTCCCATTCTATCTGTCTTCACGATCCAGCGTCGATTTGAAGATTCTATTACTAACCACCGTTATTCCCTTTACCAGCTTCGCGCTGTGGGAGCTATGGGATCAGAGCCGTCACCGAAAGCAACGCCAACGGCGACTTGACGCTCTGCAAGAGCAGCAATCAATTCAGAAACGCCGGGCCGAGGCCGACACGCTGATGACGCTGATGGCGCCTGCTGTCCAGAGCAAACAGATATTAGAGTCTGCAGAACATGGCCTAGTGATTTTGAGTGCTAAGTACGGCGTTAAGGCTCGCGATGCTGGCAACGCGACCGCTTGGGGGGTTGCCGAGGTTGCTGATGTCACTGTCGCTGTAGCGGCGTTGATCGATCGTGGCCGGTTATCTATACCCTCGGGAGTGCGTAAAAGCTATATTCTCGGATTTTGGGACCCGGACCCGGCGGAAGAAAAGGTATTGCATGTCCGATACTTGTATCAGGGGAAAGAGAATACTGTTGAGGTGAGAGGAGACTACGAACAGCTGGTCCTGCCGCCGCCTTCGTTGTCGTAGAATCTGATGTCTTATGTGAGTGTAATCTTACCTAATACTTCTAAGTGCAATCTTCAAGTGCTGTTTATGACGAGATGGAGACTCTGAACAATAGAGCATTTATCTCAGTTGGTCTCACAAGTCAAGGTAATCTAATCTGTGTACCTTGCCTTAGAGTGTTACTCGTATAGCAGAGTCCGAGAGTACTGAGTTACAGTAAGCACGTAGATAATATGCTACATTTAAATGTATATACAAGATTGACTACGAGTTGTGAAGTTCTACCACACCTTTTCTTAAGTTTATGCATTTGGCCGTCTATATAACTTGTAGGTGTAACACTGAATAATAAGGGAAATGGGGATTAACATGATTTCTTGAAAACGCTTAGACTATTACTGAAACTAACTATGATGTTCGTAAAACCAATTTCAGAGGGCTTAGTGAATAAATCGCACGCTCATCTACAACAAACGGTGTATAAGTTTTCGCCGCTCAACTTTGCTAGAATCTAGGGACTCTTGTAGTCATATCCCTAGGTTATTATTTCGTACTATCCTAAGTTGCGAATTTACAACCAATTCTCCGAGGCTCCACCACCTTGGGACGAGTTAATAGGTATTCAAGCTGATGTTAATAATACATTGAGGAGGGTGTGCTACATAATCCGACAATAATCCTCAGACTACACTCGCCATCTACAAATGGGTATCAATCATAAAAAGAACTAAAAAAAATAAAGAAAACCCCTCCTTCCAAGCATTATCAAGTTCTCTCAAGTCACTTCAACCTTCGTCCTACCCTCACTCCCGGTGACAGCCTCAACACCCCTGACCATCATCCACCGGACCATAGCGGTATGCAACCACCTCGAAACCGCGCCCTCAAACAACGTAGGCTTCTCCTCCTTCCCCCTCCACAGCAAAGTCTCATTGACGAACCTGACAACACCCTCGCCCCTTTCCTGCCCAAGCACGAACCCGCAATCCAAAACCCCGTGAACAACAGGTCCCGTCCACCCCTCCGGCGCGCTCAGATCAAGAAACACCCTCTCCCCTCCCCTCCCACTACGAACGCGTTCCCGAACAACATAGACCCCACAAACACGATCCCCAGCCTCGAAGCGACAAACATCAAGATACGCCGCCGAGAACGTCTCCGCGAGCGCCGCGCCATCCGGGAGGCGCGAGACCATGACTTTCATGGCGAGGGCCTGCGGCGTCCAGGTGAACGTGCGCATAGTAGCAGCAAGATACGTTTCCAGGAGTCCTCTCCTACCACCCCTACCATCCATTCCCTTCTCATACTCATACTCCTCCTCCTCTAGTTGCTCCCGTAAGCCCGGAAGGATGCTACGCAGCGGCACAGCCTCCGAGAGAACTCGCTCCCTCGCAACGACGTGCTGATCCAGCGCCGCGCGGACATCGGGCGGGATACGATCTAGCGCAGCCTCGTCATCCTTTCCCAATGACGCACTAACTAGCGGGTCGGGCGGCGAGATGCTCGCCGCGGCCGTAGTGCGGCGCGTATTCAGCCGCAGGATATACGCCGAGTATACGGCGGGGAGGAGCGCGACAGTCAGCAAGACTGCGGCGAGACTGCTTTTCTTGCTGGTTGCGCTCCAGGGTATAGAGGTTATTGGGAAGCGCGGTATCGCGAGGGAATTGTATAGGCCCATAGTACCGGCTTTGGTGATTCAAACCCCAAAGTTTGGTGGTAATGATGATGATGATGGTGAATGAGTAATTAGATTCTCTAGTCCCCCAAAGAATAGAACCCCAAGAATATTCGTACTAGTGAGGGATGGGGCTTGGCAATATTAGCTGGATCAGCTGCTGGGTTAGCTGCTTGATGGGCGGGTGCGTGTGAGTGAGGTCAATAGAGTTGTGCAACTTTGCCAGGGAAATGGGAATATGGGATGAACTTTGGGCTCTGCTCTCTTTAAATAATTATGTTATGAGTCGCGAACGTTGTTGGCCCTTAAGTGGTAACGCGCAATGAGGATGGAATTCCATTTAACGTCACTGAGTCAAATCCACGTCGTATTTCGTATCGTCATGTCTCACTCGAGTGGTAAGAACGAATACCTAAGACATGGACACCTGGGTATTCAATCAGTGCTGTGGGTTACATATGAGCTTGTAATAGGTATTTAAGGTATGGGTTGTATATACAAGAGGGGATTATGTACAATGTAGAGCTGAAGCCAGCATAGAACAATACCAAGACCGCGTGATTCGTGATGCGTACTATGTCCAAATTACATCTCATGCGTCCACATGATCTAAAGTAGCCAAAGGGACGTAGCCTTCTCCCCTTTGCGTATTCTTGCCTGCTAGAGAGCCAACAAGGTCCTGTACTCGAGTAACAACCCTGTCGAAACCCCAGCCACGTCCACGCTTCTTGAGCCCGCCCTTTTCCGCCAAAAGAGCATCGTCCATCCAGCGAGGTCGCTTCCAGAATTTAAGAAGCAGAGAGCTGACAACAACACTGACACTGCTAGTAGCCATGGCCGCACCAGCAGCCATTGGGTGTAGATGGAAACCAAGAGGTAGGAAAAGACCCATGGCAAAAGGCAGTCCTATAATGTTATAAACACAAGCCCAAGCGAGATTGAGCTTGATACGAGTGAAGATAGTTCGTGCTAGGCACAACGCTGCGGGGACGTCCATTAATTGATTGGGGCGCATTAGGACCACATCAGCAGCTTCCATTGCGACATCGGTTCCGCTCGCCAGAGCAATGCCAACATCAGCCGTAGCTAATGCAGGTGAATCATTGATACCATCACCAACCATAGCAACACATTCACCCTTCTCCTTCAGCTGAAGAATGATTTCCTGCTTTTGATCGGGGGATACGCCAGCAAAGACGTCGTCAGCTGCAATGCCGACTTGCGAGGCCACAGCCAGAGCCGTCGACCGCTGATCACCAGTGACGATGGCTGTTTTGATTCCCATACGATGCAGAGCAGCGATTGCTACGGCTGCTCCATCTTTGATGGTATCCGCTAAACAAAGGTGACCAGCATATGTGCCATCAATAGCGATAAAGATATTTGTGGTTCCAGCAGATGACGAAGACTTGTTAGAAGCATTCGCCTTCACGTTGATTTCCTCGGAATCCTCCACGGCGGTTTCCGGCACATCAACGCTGCTCTCACGAAGAAAGCGGACGCTTCCAATTAAGATGTGATAACGTTTGCGCTCGGCGCTTGTTGCCGGCTCTACAGTGGCACTGACACCTCGTCCAACGATAGCTTTGAAGTCACCAATGCTACCTTCGATGGTACCTTCATGATCAAGACCGAGCTCCAAACGGGCGGCACCAAGAATGGCTTTACCAATTGGATGCTCGCTGCCAGTTTCGGCTAGTCCCACAACAGTCCACCATAGCCGTCGACGCCAGTCGTTACCTTGCCAAAGTGATGGTAGTTTCGCAACCGCCACACTCATTTTTCCGTATGTGATAGTTCCTGTCTTATCGAGGACAACCTGTGTGATTTTGGTACTGGTCTCTAGAGCCGCTCCACCTTTGACGAGTATTCCGTTTTCTGCGCCGACTCCGGTGCCAACCATAACCGCCGTTGGTGTGGCCAAGCCTAAAGCACAAGGGCAAGCAAACACGATCACAGAGATGCACAGCTTGACACAGACCATGAGCTTACCACCGCTCTTCTCCTCGAGGAATATCTTCGGCGGGTCCTTAAGAACGTGGCTGAGGATCATCCAAACGGTGAAAGTTAAAAAGCCAAGAATAAGAATTGTGGGTACGAAGATGCCAGCCAAAGTATCGGCAAGCCGCTGAATCGGTGCTCGAGTTGTTTGCGCATCCTGCACCAACTTGACAATTTGGCTTAGCTGTGTATCTCGGCCAGCTCTCGTGACTCGGAAATCAACTCGCCCATGGCCATTAACTGTACCGCCAATAACATTGCTTCCTTTCTTCTTCTGAACTGGTATAGCCTCGCCAGTGACCATGCTTTCGTCAACATACGTTTCGCCTTGAACAATGGTTCCATCAGCGGGAATCTTATCTCCGGGGCGAATAATGACAATATCACCAACTGATATGAGTTCAGTAGGGATGACTTTCTCCTCTGACGCACTGCCTTCATGCGCGGCCTCTTTCGCATCTCCTGAAGCAGGCTGGGAATCCCAGACTTCAGCAGCCTTTGCTGCTGCAATGGGATCCGCATAGATGGTAGCCATGGACGGTGCTAGGGACATGAGTCGAGAGAGAGCTGTTGATGTCTGCCCCTTCGCTCGGTTTTCTAAGAATCGTCCGAGTGTGATGAACGTTATCAACATTGTGCTAGTATCGAAAATGGTGCCTGGTCGAGAATGTGGCGGGAACAAAAATGAGACGACCATAGCGAATATACTGAAAAAGAATGCAGCGGATGTACCTAGAACGACCAAAACGTCCATAGTCGGAGATCCGTGCTTGATGGATTTATATGCCGATGTGTAAAAACGCTTTCCTACGCCAAATTGAACAGGTATCGTCAAAACCAAACAAATGATATCGCCAAGGAATAGGCCGGGGAAAAGTTCCAGGCCGCCAAAATCTAGAACAGGGATGAGCATGGGAAAAATCATGCCAATAAAAAAGACTGGAAGTGCAAATGCCAGAGAGATTTGGAATGCTCTCCGCCACTCTTGGATCTCCCTTGTCTTCGCTAGGGACTCTAACTGAGCATTGTTGTCTTCGTTGTCGGCAACCAATGCGTTAAAGCCTAAGCTTTCAACGACTTCGACAATTCTACGGAGGCCAGTGACGCCAGGTTGATGAGATACGGCGAGTCGTGAAGTAGCGAGACTAAGCTTAGCCGAGCTAACACCAGGGAGAGCTAGAAGAGCTTCTTCGATGCCCTTGG
Source organism: Xylaria sp. FL1777 (assembly GCA_022578965.1). Classification (NCBI taxonomy): domain Eukaryota; kingdom Fungi; phylum Ascomycota; class Sordariomycetes; order Xylariales; family Xylariaceae; genus Xylaria; species Xylaria sp. FL1777. Next base: position 171,270 of record MU400593.1, on the reverse strand, counting down.
CAGCGGCAGCATCCGGATTTCCGTAAATTTTGAACTGGGCCGAGGACGACGTGTTTTGGTCAGAGCTTTCAAATACGGTTGAGAGTATCTTGGCATCGAAACCTCTATCCTCAATAATCTCGACGATCTTCTCTGATGACACCTTTGTTGGGTCGTGTGTTATAACGGCCCTTTCAGCTAATAAGCTGATGTTGAATCGTAGAATACCGTCTAGGCCAGTAAACCCGCCCTCCACGGCCGATGTGCAAGCACCACAAGTCATTCCCTCAATAGCAACCGTAGTTGTAGCAAAAGAAGGGTTCGTATCATCATGCTCGGATGTGATATCTTTCTTATGCTTCGTCTCCTCACTATCGACTAACGTTGCGCCAAAACCCCGATCCTCGATTATCTCAATGATTTTATTAGTGGACAAGAGCGTAGCATCATGTTCTATAACCGCTCGTTCGGACAATAACGATATGCTGAAGTGCTTAACCCCGCTAACATCTGCGAATCCTCCTTCTACAGCGGATGTACATGCTCCACAAGTCATACCTTCGACGGCAATGGTAGTGACGGTGGTGGTAGAGCTGGTGTCCTCTTCATGGTATGTAGGGGGGTGCTTCGGCGTCACCATTGGCGAGGGTATATCTGTGGAAAGTACCTCGGCCTCGAAACCGCGGTCTTCAATGATGTCTTTAATTTGCTCGGTGGGTATTCGTTGGGGATCGTGCATAACTACGGCGCGCTCCATAACCAAGCTCACAGACACGCTGCCGACTCCTTCAACTCCCTTGAAGCCTGCTTCAACGGATGAAGTACATGAGCCGCAGCTGCAAACCGTTAGTTTCACAAGATCCACAAGGCAAGGAGACTCAATTCATGTGCTTCCGGGAGCCGTACGTCATACCCCCGACTCGCAGAGTTGTGGTAGCCCATCTAGGAGGCGAAGGGTCAAGAGAAGAGCGCAAAGGCTCCCTCTGAGGGACCTTTATGTATGTTGGAGCCATGGCGAAATGCGCCGGAAGGAGAAGAGAGGTCGACGGGGTCGACGGGGTCGACGGGAACGACGCGAAAAGACTTTTATACGTTTTAGGGTCTATGTACGGATTTGGCGGATACAGTTACCGAATCAACTGCATGATGGATTCAGAGTGCTGGATAACACAACAGCTATAAAAGTAAAGGATGGGCGTTGAAATATGTAGCTCACTACGTATGGGCCAAATTAGTGACGAAGAGCCAGCAAGGGTGCCGAGGAGGAATTCCGCCAGCTCTTGCGCGAGTGCAGGGTGAGGGTGTTGATTAACAAGTGGAAAATAAGCGTTTGGGGAAAACGACTGAATCGGATGATCATATACACACAGGGGCCCTTCTCGGTTCTAGCGGGTTTGGCAGGCTTGGCCGGCGGGACTTCCAGTCCAACTTGGGTCAGGTGGCTCCTGCGCATGCGGGTAAGTAATCCCCGTCTTTTCTCTTCCATTGGTTTGTAATCGCGGCAAGTACAAGGGTACAAAGCCATACTGCGTCGAGATATGACAGTGTAAGTATCTGGTATACAGCGTACATCTTACATACGCAGGACGCAGTAGACCTACATGGACGCACCATGGTGTTCTTACGCAAACCCCCCGAATCTCGCGAAGCGAATCGGATTAAAACGACAACCCCCTCTTCCAGGAGATAAGGCCAGGTTGGAAACGAGTCCAGCCATGCTACCTCCACCGGCCATAGCACCAGAGAAGTTCTAGCCCGAAGACAGCCTTACGTACCACATCCAATATTTCCAAAAGCAGTAACTTATATCTTGTATTGTCCGAGGGGACACGTTGTGCTCCTGCCGGTGTTTTGATATCATCAGTCTCGTGGCCGTTAAGGGGGACGTATCTCCTCGTCAGCACTGACGGCAAGCTCTTGGTGAACTTCCTGAATGGATTGGCTTGAACAAGCAAAGGGAGTTGGTTTCGTGGATAATTACGTCGGATGAAAAAGAGTGGATAAAAAATGGTATGGCTAGGATTGTGCAGGTATGGATAGGCTATTTGCTAGATTGTCCTTTCGGCATTGCTTGCTCTCAGCATCCCTGCCTTTCTAACAGCATCTCCTAGCGTACTTATTTATGTAAGTGGGTTCAAACTGAAGCTTTCGATGTTGCACGAGTTTGTAATCAAAACGCGGTAGATACTTGCTGGCATGATTCGTATCGCTTTCGTCGAAATACCTACTGTAAGCTGACAAGTACGTAACCTGTAATCACCGTTTGTACTTAGGTAGTATTCTGTGTTACCAAGTTTGTTTTACCAGTATTTATAGTAATACCTATTTAAGTAAGCAAGATCGCACTCGAAATACGTGTCTACTTACCTAAAGGGGCAAACGTTCCTGGTAGGTACACCCTAGAGTCCCACTGTACCTAGTATAACCCCGCGTTACGGTCTAGCTGGGTAGACCCAGATTCTGACCCAGAGCTCAAACAAGTGTGATACCAAGGACAAAGTTGCTAACGCCCTTGCCAACTACAGCCCACTTCGGGTTGCTTCACCTTCACTCCAGAACCACATCCTTCTGAGCACCCCATTTGTCCGACCGCGTTTTCCAAGTTTTAGCACTGTTTATACCTAGCCAGACCATAAAACGAAATACTTAGGTACTTGAACTATCTAGTCTCACAAGTGTTTGAAGTGCCACCCTCGCACTGACATCCTTGGCTGGGCATAGACAACCCATACCAGTCCCAGTCACATCATAGACGCCGTTTCCCTCCCCTGGGATTGAATCTTGCGAGGCGAGGCTGTCGATCCAAAGCTTAGCAGCCACACTAGCCTCGTGACATAGACCCCGGAGAGGCTGATGCGAGCCCGGACTGGCCTACACACGGACAGGAGTACACATACATCCGTGAAGCACCATGGAACAAACTAAGGCCCTCAACGCCTTGGAGGTGAGCCTTGAAATATGTTTACTCCTTTGACTTACCTTGCACCACGAGACTAACCTCATGTCTACTGAAGCCTTTCCTCGCTCTGAGCAAGTCGGCAACTGCACCGCGGGCAGCGGCTGATCTCGTAACCCAAGCGACGTCCAACTCCCACACATACGTATTCGCCGAGCTCCTCCAAACGCCGCAGATACAAGCCCTGGCAAAATCGCCAGACCACGCGCCCCACCTAAAGCTCCTCGAGATCTTCTCGTATGGCACATATGCTAACTACATATCAACAACAAATCTCCCGCCCCTCAACGATGCCCAGACCCTGAAGTTACGACAACTGTCGCTACTCTCACTCGCCAAGGATCCGCATAATCTAAGCTATGCGGCGCTACAGCGAAGTCTCTCTCTTGATGACGCTCGAGCCGTCGAGAACCTCGTCATCAGCGCCATCTACGCAGGACTGATAGATGCACAGCTCGATCCGCGCGACGGCTACGTACGCATCTCCTCCGTCTCACCCCTGCGGGATCTGGCCCCAGGCTCGATCCCCTCGATGCTGAACTCTCTGCGTGAGTGGTCGGGACGTTGCACCTCGACGTTGGAGGACCTTGAGTCGCAGATCGCGAGCATCAAGGCAGCTGCTGCAAAGCGCCACAGCGATAAGAAGGCGTGGGCAGAGCAGACGGCAAGACTAGTCGAGGAGGAGAAGAATTCCGAGTCGGGCGTCCATACACAGCGTCACGGAGCCATGCTAAACCGGGCATTAGCCAGAATTCAGGGGCAGCGATTCGGCAAGCGAGGTAGTGGGAGCCTCGAACCTAACGCAGACGACGACGAGGCTATGGATGTCGATGAAGAGGAGCCTGATGACGGTGAGGGTGGGAGCGGCGCTAGTAGTGCAGCACTGGGCGGCCCGGGTAAGAAGCGGGCGAATCGCCGGAAGCTATAGGAAAGCTTAAAGAAGTGTTTGGGGGGTTAGGACCGAGATGATTCTTCGTGGAAAAATGAGCGACAAAAATAGTGTCAAAACTATGACAAGTTGTCTGTGTATTCATCTACACACAACAATAGAGGCCTGGGCAATCTTGGAGAGAGCGTTTAGAGGTGCTAGCTGATGCAGAGTACACAGCTGGCTCCATCACTTGTTCCTATTAGGCCGCGATACTTAAGGGCGGCTTAGAGGGAGTATGGAATAACTGGTAAAGGTATCACTGACGCTATGGGTAAAAGCCAGCAAACAGCTTCAGGCAGCAAGTAACTCCGTGAATTATGATAGACTGGAATAGGTACGCGACCAGACGGGCGCTCACAGCTCAGACAGATACTTGACATAGAGCAAAATTCAGCATAATCACTACATGCGGACATACCCGGTTTTTTTTGGGACCGAGTCCGAATTTCTAATTTCAAACCGCTCTGTGAACATTACAACGCCGACCCTGTCTCCTCTTTTTCCTACCCTTCCCTAGAGTGCAACTCAACCCGGCTCGCCCATCTGCGGGCCGAAAGAACATCAAGCTTTATGTGGTCTAAAACTTTGGTAGTGAAATTGACAGAATGAAGTGTATGGCATGAGTGTGAGACTGGAACTTCAGAAAGCTTCTCCTTGCAAATTAAGGTAATCTGTACATGTAGGTGAAACAAATGTTTCTCGTCCAGGTTATTTATGCTGCCAAAGCTCGGGTACCCTAATCCCTTCCGAGAGCCACTCTATGACGAGAATGAAAACTGTGCTCAGCGCAATACCACTAGTAATAACCCCTTCAGAAAGAATTGAGGACAGCAACTCTGTTACTTAGAATACACAGTGGCGAGGTAGTGCAGGAGAATAGGAAAGAAAAACAACGCAAGACGAACCAGTCGTGACGTCGTTACAAGGGTATGATGTGAACCGATCGACTGTTTCGTCGTTTAGAGCCGTTTTCCAGGCACTAGAATGAAAAGTACTGAGACGGCCGCATCGACCAGGATGGTAACGGCCAGTACGGTGATGGAGCGCTTCACTAGCAATTTCCTTACATAGGGCTCCCGGATTCGCACGAAGGCGAAGGGCGTGTATTCGGTAAGGCCGAGGAGAGCCATGATAGGATCCAAAGAGTATTGGTAAGATGAGAGGCAATATACACCTATTGTGAACGGCAGAATTTCCTTTTCAAAATAGTCAGCATGGTTGCAAGCGGATTTGGAAGACAAGAAGGGGAGGGGAGATGTACCCAGCTTCGGGTGTTCCGCGAGGCATTGAGGAAAATGAGGACGAAAGCAGTCCAGAATCCACCAAACATCGCAATGAGTCCAACAATCAACCGTGCAATGATAGTAGGTGGGATCAGATTACCGAGAGCACGAGCTCTCAAGAATCCCGGGAATGCGTCTCGCTCCATAGCCTGAAAGACGTAATCCTTAGCAACGTCAAATACTTCAGGGTCGTCGCGTCCGTCTTGTTCAATTGCTGTGGTGATGTCTGTGGTGATAGAGCCGGGAAGCGTGATCTCGCGTTCAGCACCAGGAAGGAGGAAGGTGTACAAGATCTTCTCGGCCGATGCTCTGATATCCTCTCGTGCGACAGCGTGCGCTGGAGAGTTGGAATCCGAGGTGATGCCTTGGGAACTCGGTTGCGTACTGGCTCTCGTCCGCCGCTCTTGACTGCCTTGTGGTGAATCGTGCAATGCGCTAGGTGCAGGTTGGTCTCGCAGATATGCTGACATCTGCGCATTTTGCTCTCGTTCCTTCTCAGTTCCCATAGAGGGTCCTGCACCCATATCGCCAATTGCTTCTAAGACCCTCGAGGATCTGCTCGATTCCTCCTTCTCGAGATCTGGGGTTCTAACTAACACAGATCTTCGTAGTTCTCGGACGTAGTGGCGGCAGAGTGACATATGTTGCGCGACATCGAGCCTGGGACCATGAGTCTTAAGCTAAATTTATTGGATATTTACTTGCAGACCTACCAGAAGTCTAAGTAATCGACTGATCGCTGCTGGTCACGCATATATATGTAGAAGGAAAACAGGTCAACAGGAGGATGAGTCCGGCGGCTCAGGACCTCGAAAAGTGTAGGCAACCGATTTCGCTGTAGGTCAGGCATCGGCGAAGGAGGGTGGTTGTCGTCATCAAGGGGACCGGGGCCTTGTAACTCCATTTTGCTGAATTGAGACGAGGAGCGATGCGATATTAAGAAAGTGGTGGAAGTTATTAACTGTGCAATAGCACCGATGACTGGATCGTCTTCGTGGCTGTTCTTGCGATAGAAAGGATTGTTGCGTCAAATGTCAAATGAGGGAATCGAGATCGAGAGGTTGGTGTCGGAGAGACCATCAGTGCAGGCGTGACATGCACGGCGTTGCTTGCACCTTGTTTCCAGAACAATTGACTTCTTAATTGCGAGATCGGATCGAGAAGCCGCGGACAACGGCGCGTGAAGGAAACGAGGGAAACAGCACACCACACAGAGTGGGCTGGGTTGGGAATCGCGATGGTTTGTCAAGGCACGAAGTCACGAAGTCTGCGAGGTCCAGTGAAGAGTGGACCGACCGTTTCGACCTTGTTGTCTGCGGCCCCCCCTGAAATTACTTCCAGTTGGCAGCACGCCATAGCGTCCAATCACAGGGCCCAGCTTGTTACACTGAACACGCAAGCCACGGCAACAGTGGGACATCATTTGGAGATCAAGTAACACAGAACAAATCAGTTGACTGAAAGCAATATTTTAAAGCAATTAAACATCACAAATTCGAAGTCTACACAGCGAAAATAGATGTCATTCATAAATCATTACTTATTCAAAGAACTAGTGGCGTTCAGTCCAGCATCCGTTTGTTCTTCCAGCCAGTAATCTTAGCACTAGCTACAAGTATTAAGTACAGGTACCTTAGGTAGGTACCTAAGGTAGATGATGGTTTAGCTAAAAAGTTGGAGTCTTTCAACATGCATTGCTGCTATAAATATTAGTGTGGGTCAGGCGGCTGCATGTACGCAGTAAAGGGAGGAGCAATGAGCCACATTACAGATGCAGTAATCTCCTTCTCAAGCCACACATTAACAATATCCTATCTGTAAGAAGCACAGACCATCTCCCCTCTACCCTAAGATTGATTGGCTCGTTTACCGAGATTTCTCCATGCCCTCAGCTTCCCACATTTGGTCTTGGGTTTTTTCTCGATTTTGCAAGACAGTCAACAACCAACCCAACGCCCGACCTTTCTCGACAACTAACCCCAGACACCAACAGCAGTAAGGACGCCGCCCAACTTGCAACAATAAATTACTTCGCCAATTAGCCCGTGTACTGATTTTCCAAATTGTAGAAAATGTCGTCCAAGGGAAAGAAGCCCGCGAAGTCCGCCATCGAGCAGGTCGTTGCCCGCGAATACACCATCCACTTGCACAAGAGAGTACGTCCATAGCAGGATGACGGTCATATCAGTTGAGGGAGAAATGCTGACGGTTTGGAAAGCTGCATGGAGTGACTTTCAAGAAGCGGGCCCCTCGCGCCATCAAGGAGATTAAGGCTTTTGCAGAGAAGGCCATGGTACGACAATCCTCCTGTCCTGCACATTTCTACCTCCACGATCCTTGCGATTCAGATCGATGACCGCGCAGTGGCCATATATCAGTGCCGGAACTGGAACTAACACGACTTCGCAGGGTACCTCCGACGTCCGTCTAGACCCCCAACTGAACAAGAAGGTCTGGGAGCAGGGTATCAAGGGTGTCCCATACAGACTACGCATCCGCATCAGCCGTAGACGAAACGACGAGGAGGATGCCAAGGAGAAGCTCTACAGCTACGTCCAGGCCGTTAACGTTAAGAACCCCAAGGGTCTGGTAACGGTTGTCGTAGAGGAATAAGGATGGTAGCCGACCAACAATCAAACGAAACGGCGCAAAGCAGAGAAAAAAAAGGGTATTTTCTTCGCTCGATACAGGAAGACGGATGCAGATGATACCGGATGGGCACGTTTATGTAGGGCATGGTTTCGGAGTTCCTCCTGGCTTCATGGAATTTAGCCTCACTAGTCGATGAATCAAGACATGTGAGCACCTACGATTTCGACGAACAGAATTGCCGTGTGATGAGTGGGAGACGACCAACACCTACCTAGGTCATACCAGACTCATGAAATAAAGTCGTCGCACTGGGATCGCTAGCGCGGTAGTGCTTGGCAGAGCATTCGCCTAACTCATATCAACGAATGCTACCTAGCATTATTTGTAGTTACGATTTGCGAATCATGATTCCCGTATCACATTCTATGCATGGCAAGAAAACCAAACAGTTTTGAAGGTCATGGTGATGTCATTGACAAGTAGACTTTATTGTCTCTCATCTCGTGCCAGAATGCTAACGACTATCCATGTCAACCGTACCAAGCCCAACCGCAAATGCAAAACTCATAGGCAACACCAAAACAAGAACCCAGGCACTGGCGGCCACCCACGCAATTGTAGGGGGTTATCAAATGGACTCCTGTTCTCCGATGCTAGTGAATAGCCTTCAAAATTCCAATAGAAACAACCGATGCTTGAGACCCAAAGGCCGGTCTATAATACAATCGTTTTGTCTGTAAGCTTAGTCGTCATCGATGTCGCGGTGACGGCCCATAACCTTGCGCTTGAACTCCTCGGCATCTTTGTCCCAGAGCTCGGCAGCCTCGCCATTCAGCGGTGATGAACTACAGAACAGTCAGTCTCTAGCGTCCCTAAAATTCATATAGAATGGGAAGCGCAATGGCGCGAGCAAACACTCACTTGTTGGGCTCCCCGAGAAGACTCTGCAGACTCAGCAGGACCGTCTGGACGTTGTAGGCAGCCGTCCACTTATCTTTCAGGATATCAAGGCAGATGCGACCCGAAAAGTCGACGTTCGGGTGGTAAATGGGTGTCTTGAACAGCACGGTCGGCGGCGCATAGGGGTAGTTCGAGGGGAAGACGAAAGATAGCTTGAAGGTAAGACCGGCGTAAGGAGTATCGTCGGGTCCCTCGATCGTCGCCGACCACGACATCAGGTTTCCGTCAGCCGAAGGAAAAGCTGAGACACCAGGAGCCGGCGAGGTCATTAGCTGCATGAGCTCTGTTTGTAGTCTGTGGGCAGGTAATTGTTAGCACAGGACAGTCCCTTCAACACACAAGCATTCGATAGAGTAAGAAGGGCCGGAACACTCGTACCTCTTGGTAACACTCTGTGCGTCAGGGCCCTTCCGAGTACCGCCGAGTTTAGCAGCCGGGACGCTACCGGGGGCCGAGTTTTGGGAATCCTCCATGGTGTAATCCATTTTTCTTTTGTAATGTCAATCGCTAGTTGAAATACGAGGGTCGATAGTGCCTCCCGCGGTATAACTAAATAAACAGAGACAAAGGCTTTGGCCAAGTTGCTGAGGCGGGATATCTGAAAGAGGAAGAAAGTCGGCCTGGAATGTGGTGGCTGTCAGTATGAACGATTGGTTTTTCTCAGATAGTTGCAAGACCAGTCCGCATACAAGTATCACCAATGATACTCTGCCTCAACCGGCCAGCAATTGTATTGGCTATCGAATTCCAACAAGAGGATGTGTTTGTGCTTCAGGCGAAGGTGAGGCTAGGGTGTACGAACCTGACACTATATTGAGTGCGAATTATTGCCTGGGGAGGTAATATATCTCGAACGTCTTAGGAATAGGAGTTGGTAATAATGTGAGGGAGTCACTGGGAAGGGAAGGGGACTTAATAAATCGTAACGCAGCTTCAGTTCGGGTTGGTTTGTATACCTACGTACTTAGTGTAAACAACAAGAGCCCTTGCGCTGCACTTTGGTTGTCGGCCCCCGCAGGGCCTTAGCAACCACCCACTATTGGTGATAAGATTAGCGCCAAATTCGCAGCTGCACTGCCCAGGCGCGTACCTGCCTAGAATAACGAATAAAGTGGCCCTCCCGAATGTAGGTAGCCAATCAATCACAGGTATTCCGCCCTGACGCAAGGTCACAACTGTACCAAACAATAGCACGGTGTGCTAAAACTAGAGAAAAAAAGAAATAAAGAGATGATTCAACCCATATAATTAGTGAATGGAGGCGGGGAAGTGGCCAGCAAAAATACTCTGATCCTCTGTAGTAAACAAAATAATTGGCATACTCTGGATTCGAACCAGAGGACTCCGCTCCTTCACAGCTCGTGCTACCGAGAGCGGCGTGTTACCCCTACACCAAGTGCCTTAATCTACAAATGAGGCTTTCAAATCCTATATCAACTCTGTACCCCACCGCTCCTTCCATTTGCACACAATGACGCACCATGGTAACCCGCCAACCATGGTAGGGAGCTACCCATGCGCCGGCTGGCACAAGTCACTGCTCAACAAAGCTTTAGAACCAACGAAATCCGATGAGATAATCTCACTTTGAAACGGAACAATAACACTGGCCTGATCCCAATCCCACCCTGGCATTTATTCCGAGCGCGCAATCAACTTTCAGACGCGTCTCAACGCGCCTCAACGCGTCAAGCATATCCAGTATGGTAAGTTCAAAGGGCATGGTGTTGTCAGAAAGCCTTTCAAATTGATCTCCTCAATTTCTCTTAGAAGACCAAAAGAGATTCCCAAGCACCTGCAAATATAAAACAAAGTGAAATGCTCTATTCGTCTCGTCGAATTGTATTCTTGTACTGAATAATATGGAACAGTCTCAATTAGATCCTCTGCCAAGCGATCTACCATTCAGAATAATTTCAAGAACAATAGGAAGAGGAGCATATGCATCGTGAGACACTTTACCATCCCCCGCAAACCCTGGTTAGCTTGCTGACCAATATTCAGTGTCAAGAAAGCCGTGCCTCTCGATGCCTCATCCCCCGTATTTGCTGTCAAGTTGATTCATAAAGGCTATGCCCTCAAAAATGGCCGCATCTCTGCTAAGCAGATTGCGATGGAGGTCTCACTCCATTCCCATATTGGTCAACACCCAAACGTGATTGAATGGTTCGCCACTGGTGAGGACCATGTTTGGCGATGGATAGCCATGGAATTTGCCGAAGGAGGTGATCTGTTCGACAAGATTGAGGCCGACGTAGGTGTTACCGAAGACATTGCGCACCTCTACTTTCTTCAACTCATCAGTGGTGTGAGCTTCATGCATTCCAAGGGCGTGGCTCATCGCGATCTCAAGCCTGAGAATGTCCTCATGTCAGAGAGCGGTAATCTGAAGATTGCGGATTTTGGCCTAGCAACCATGTTCGAGTACAAAGGTCAGAAGAAGCTGAGTGCTACAATGTGCGGCAGCCCCCCTTATATCGCGCCTGAGGTACTTGCTTGTGCCAAACGATCAAGTGAAGTAGTCAAATACGCCCCCGAACTAGTTGACATATGGTCGTGTGGTGTTATTCTATTTGTGCTACTTGTTGGTAATACACCTTGGGAAGAACCGACACCACAGAGTTGGGAGTTCCAAGAATATAAGAAGACGAACGGCCGCAGCTCCGATAGCCTTTGGGCAAGGATTCCTGCCGATGCACTCTCATTACTTAGGGGTATGATGAATATCGAGCCCAGAAAACGATTCTCTTTTGCCCAAATTCGACAGCATCCTTGGTATACCCGAAATAATAAGTTCCTTGCGGCAGATGGCCAAATTTCCGATCCAATACATCTAGCAACCAAGATGCTTGAAAATCTCCACATCGACTTCAGCCAACAGCCCCCTGCTTCCCAACGACCCTCACAGCCATCTCAAGATGCCATGGACATCGATGACAGCCATTCAACCCGAACCAAAATGGCTTTAAGTCAACCTGAAACGCCCATCAACGATGTCCTTTTTGACTGGGAAAGGCCAACCTTGCTCCCTTCCGGAATGCACGCCATCTCCTCAACACAACCGATATCGAGGGCTGATGCAACTCTCCCACCCAATGCCACACAATTGGCTACATTTTTCGATGCTCTTGCCGAGGAGCCATCGATGAGCCAGTTCTCGCAGACTCCTACTGTCCCCATGACCTTAACACAGCGTGCAAGGAAATTCAGAGATATCGTACCAGCACATTCCTTCACACGCTTCTTCTCACACATGCCCCCACAACTACTTGTACAGATGTTGAGCGACGCATTACATAACCTCAATGTACCGATGCCATCAATAAATCCCCCTGTTGGGCAGGGAGACCACGTGGCCACGCTCAGGGTTAAGACTATCGACGACCGCAAGCAAGGCTTACATGGCGAGATCCTACTTGATAAGTATTATCTTCCAGAATCCCAAGAACTTCTAGAGGTCCGCTTTGTCAAACTGAAGGGAGACCCCTTGGAGTGGAGGCGGTTCTTCAAGAAGGTTGTGCTGTTATGCAAGGATGGTGTGTTCAAGCCTGGGACTTAGAGAGCCAGGCATCATAATGTAGGAGCTGATGGTACAGAGAAACAATAATGATGTATAGGCCCTTCCGCGATGTGAAAGGCACTTCTTGTAACCCCGTGGCAATGAGTTCACGATGTCATAGATATGGAGTTGTCAGTACGTATGAGACTTGTTGTATGATTGTAAGAGTCTAACTACCTAGGTAGTCTATGCGATAACGCACAAAGACGTGCTTCACAATATACCTCCTGGTTGTATCTACACATTCATTCATTCATTTTTGGGAGCAAAGCTATGTAAATGTCGAATCGTGGTTGTCATCATCATGTCTCGAAACAGCCTAGGAATCCTCAAGATTCACAAACGTTCACAGGTTCATCGGGTAAACCCCCCGGGCCAGGCTTCTGTCTTCTGTCCGGCCCCCAGTTGTTTGAAAGCAATAAATTCCTGCTATGCAATGCCAAGTGTCCTTTGTATTCGTGTTTTGCAGCCGACAAATACTCATGAGATCGACGTAATGCAGTCTCGAATATCTCTTCAAATTTGGCCGGTGCTCTTTTCGTCAGCAGTACTCTTCTCGTTAATAGTACTCTTTTCATCAATGGTGCTCTTTTCGTCAACAGTGCTCTTTTCGTCAACAGTACTCTTTTCGTCAATGGTGCTCTTTTCGTCGGTGGTACTCTTCTCGTCGGCGGTGCTCTTCTCGTCAACGGTATCCTTCTCGTCAACAGTACTCTTTTCGTCGACGGTGCTCTTCTCGTTGGCAGTATTCTTTTCGTCGGCGGTGCTCTTCTCGTTAACGGTATCCTTTTCGTTAACAGTACTCTTTTCGTTGACGGTGCTCTTCTCGTTGGCAGTATTCTTCTCGTTAACGGTATTCTTCTCGTCAACAGTATCCTTCTCGTCAATAGTACCCTTCTCGTTAACAGTACCCTTCTGGTTAACAGTATCCTTCTCGTCAGCGTTCTCTTTGCCCTTCTTGCTTGTTCCAGGCCAGTGAAAGCTGCTGCACTTGTCGCTCAAGCTTCGCCAGGCAGAGTTGCACTTCGCCCTGGCCTTGACGTCGAATCTGCCCGCATAGCGTGCCGTCAACTCCTGGACAATATCGCCCGTCTTCTTGATCTTCTCACAGTCGATCCCATCCGGCATGTGGAATTTCATTCTATTCCGAACATACTGCGAAATGTTGGACGAATCGATCTGTCTGGGATCTCTGATGTTGTCTCTGGGAAGGACTTCATATATTACCAGGGGGGGGAGGTCCGGGGCTTCTATTCCTTGCCGTCGCATGGCATTTCGATAGGACTCCATTTCTGACAGTTGAAGCTCCGTCAACTCATCGTAGCCACTTATATCGCCGCTCTCACGATCGACCATCACGTATCTCAGCAGCCCCGAGAGCCCCACGCCCCACGACCGCATCGTGCTATCAATGCAGTCCAGCAGCAACAGGAAGCATTTTCCGTGGCCCTCTATGCCTCTGGTGATGGGTACCTCGGCGAGACATTTCTGGCAGCGACACATGAACAGGTTCATGTAGGCGTGCGCCATCTCGTGGATCAGCGTCTCGAGGAAGAACTGCACGGTTACGGTTGTGGAGTGGTCCTTCTTGTAGAAACTTGCGCCCGCGATGTAGATCTCCGAGGCCGGCCCGAAGACCGGGAAGTATCTCGCGTCGGCAAATCCCACCAACCCGTTATTGACCCATACCTTCTCATCATCCGTCAGGAGGTCGCCGCCGTCGGATAAGTGCTTGGTATTGCACTGACACATCGTGACGGAGACGCGGGGGAGGAGTCGATTCTTGGTCATGGCGCCAAAGAAGAAGAATTGGTCGAACAGGCGCATGAATTTCTTGAGGTTGCGCGTGTCGAAGGACTCCCCGTCATCTTTGACTTCATCGAGTAGTGCGATGATCTTGGCTCGCGCTGCGAGTTGTTTCGGAGTTAGGTTGCGGTCGTCCTTCGCTAGGATGATGGCCAAAACGGTGTTCTCGAGCAGACATTCGGACTTGTATGCCCAGAGTTTGAGTTTGAAGTCTAGTTTGGTTCCAACCCCGGTGTATCCCGGCCACTCTGGATGTGCTCCTTCGGGCACGGGCTTTGGCCGGGCATTTATCCAGCGGACAGCCTGGTGGCAGTAATCGTGGCATAAGTCCATCCCAATACCAACAAAGTTGAGATATTCCGGTAGTCTAGCCTTGTTGGTAGCAATATTAGGTGGTTGGGATAAGTTTCCGCCCGCCCCTTGGCTCACGTTGCTATTATTCATGTTCGTATTCCCCTCCTTGCTTGCGTTCTTGCTCGCGTCCTTTTTTACCCGCACCTTTTGCGGCACCTTCTCCCTTACGAGAGCGAGAGACATATCGTCCATAGCCGCAGAGTTTCAAACGGCTTAAAGACGATGTCTTGGATTTAGAACGACTGCAGTATGATATGGTAGATGTGTGTTTAAAGTTCAAGGATGTACACTGCAGTCGGACGCGTGGCTGATGGACGCGTAAAGTTGGTAGACGTGTAGGTCTGGAGACGCGTGAAACTGGCAGTAACGAGGTATATCGCACCTGGTGAAGTTGAATGGCACAGAATAAACAAGGAGATCCTCGAAAGGGGATAGGAAGATTCGGAAGAAGATACGAGACTTGAATCTGTGGACAATATCACCTCGAGTCTGTGGTGGAGGACTTCGGAAGGATAAGCTTGTATGGTTCACTTGCAAAGTTAGTTGAAAATTTGATTGTGAAGAAAATGTACCACTGCTTCTTCCAAGTTACCCCCCTTGGCTTTGTATCCGTGTAGTATCCAATGGTTAATGCATGTGATACAACCAAAATCCGATTAAACATGGAATAATCTCTATATCCGAAGTCTCTCACGCGCTTTCCTGCTTCTGGACAAATCACAATGTGATGTACTAGCACAAGGTAGTCTTGTTAAGCTATGAAACTAGTTAGACTCATATCTCCTCAATATAGCTATAAGTTTCCATATATAAAGCAGCTGGTTATAAGAAGCTTATGGAATCTTCTCTAAATACCCCTTGGTTATTTTGTGCAATATATTTCACTGGAACAAAGCAGATTATTCGAGGGGAGACAATAGCGTTAAGGTCCTCACACTCGTTTTTTAGACTGAACTAGATACATCTTAATGGTTTCAGTTTGTTGCTAGCACATGCCGAAGATTTGACTTAGAGCTCATTTAATATAAATACTATTTTCTGCCCCAAGTGAATAGTAGTAGTGCCATTGCAACAAGCACATCTGATCTTCATTCTGAGCCAATATTAAACCTATTCTGAAACTCACTTCACATTTATTATTTCCACAATATCTGGAAAATTCGGTGAAAATATGGAGGCACTCCATTTAAAGCCATTTGCATATAAGCGAAGCAACGATGGCCACCCGTCTCTACAACCCCATGCATACATGGCACGGGAACTAATAAACTGTACTGTTGGAAGCTTCCGTGATATCAGCGATAACGACCTCACATCCCAACAACGACTTGCCAAAAGGCGCTTTATTAGGCTTTTTGAGCACCAGTTGAGAAGAGACACTGCGGATCTTCACAAGACAAACCTGTATGCCACACTGGAGGAACTGATGAGGCATCTAGACGAGTTCTTCTTCTTTGGATCTGTCAGGCCGCTAGTCCGGAAATTCCAACTGACACATTTCCCACCCGGATGTCCCATGCTTGGAAATTGCGTTGAAGTGGACCATGAAGATGGGCCACCTCGTTTTGATATTTCCTTGAACAACCAGATTCAAGGGCAACTAGCTGGCCTGTCTGAACTTGTGAACACCTTGCTGCACGAAATGACGCATGTATTTCTGAACACCTTCGTCTGTCGCTGTTCTAGATGCCTCAGAAACGATTTCAACGCTGTCGGGGTAACCACCAGTGGCCACGGGCCCACGTTTCGCGGGCTGAACTACGCTGCGATGGTATGCTTGGGAGGCTGGAATGAGGATTTGGATCGTGTCGCCAAAGCGCGTAGCAATAACACATATATCGACCAGGTTTCTCTAGATTTAGAGACGAGGAGCAGGGAAATTACTATGCAGAATTGTGCTTTTGACCCAACACGCGTGTTATCCTTTGTCCAGCATCCCAGCCATAATCACCTTATCTGGACCCATTAGCGTGCAGTCGTTATTGATACGGAGAGACTTCAAAAGCATGTCGAGAATTTTGCTGCGTCAACTGGTACTCCCATGCGGCCCAACTTAGCTGGTGCCGCAAGGAGACCAAGGAACAGAATGCCTGCAGCAGTAGCGTCAATGGCCATGGTGGGATATGGAATAGAATCCCTAGACAACATGATGGATATAGACGTTGAAGTCTCCACGATGTCCTTGGATAAAGGATTTACACTAGACTGGTCAGAGGGGGAACCAATGGAGATGTAACATTGCAACAACTAGCATTTATGAGTTTTGTCTCTTGCGACAGTTTTACCTTGTACGGAGAATACTTTTGAAGATGGGTACAAGAATCACCTCTTTATGTACCTTAGGTAGTATGCACATCTTTTTACACTACTGAGATAGATTTCCTGTAGCATTCGTTTCCATTAACATTGTTGTTAACTTAAGCTTTCTCCATGCGCAAGAACCCAAACCTAATATATCCAAGCCCTCTAGCCACAAGAGTAGGGAGGTGCTTCTTTTAATATCATACAATGCTTACTGTGAGGGTTGGGAAGCATTGGTGACTGATATGTTCAAATACATAGCTAGTCTCATCGCCTGTTCTTATCTGGATCAAGCTGCAGGTCCTTGCCCGCCTGTCTTGCGGATAGACCTTATATAACAATCGAAGTACATCCGAGCCATTGAAGACAGTAATACGCGACTGCATGAAGACGTGACTGCGTGAAGACGTGACACTTATTTCAAAATCGCCTGCCAGCCCTTGCGACCAACATACCCAGTCACTCCCTCATCCCTCATTACTTCGCTGCCCAACCGTCCCGTAACCACACTGCGCTCGTATTCGACGCCGCGAACATAGAAAGGATAAGCCAGCCGCGGTACGGCAGTGTCATCTCCATCCATGTCCTTCTCTTTCCCTTTCCCATCATCTTCTGCTTCCTGAAGACTCTCTGCTGATGTGACAGATTGAACACCTGTACTTTCCCAAACCGTCTTCCCTCTGCCCCGTCGCTTCGCGAACCCACTCGCCTCGCGGTCCAGCGATAGGTACCACCGCCGCTGGTACACGCTCCCAATAGAGTTCAGTGCGCCGGGGTACGCGTTGGTCCTGCGGACTTCGTCGTCCTCGAACTCGCGCAGTTCGCGCTCGGTAGCCGAGATATCATTCTCGCCCTCCTTGGCCTGCTCGGCGGGGGCATGCACGACTTCTGCGTCGTCTTCGTCATCGCCATCGCCACTGGATGCCATATCTTGCTGTTGCTTTCCGGCGCCTCTTCGGGTGGGAGTAGAAGATTTCTCTGGTTCTGAGTCGGAACTTGTGGCGGGCTGGGGTGCATTCTTGCCCTTGGCGGCAGATCTGGTTACCCTGCTTGAGAGTGTGGTCGGCGCTTCACGTCGCCTTCGCGTCTTCGGGATGCGTGTGCTGCGTGCTCGGCCCACGACATCCTCCTCGCGCGTTAGGCGTAGATTTAACACATATGGTGCTGGTAAGCGGGTCCCGTGAAGCTGTAATCGGATCTTTCGCGCTGCAAACGCCTGATGCAGCTTTTGCTGTTCTGTCAACTGTGACAAGCCGCTCTCTTCATCAGATGAGGATTGCGAGTCATCCCGTGAATACTTGCTCTCTATTGGTAGGATGGTGTAGGTTCCTGTGTCCCAAATGAGAAGGGAACCGGTTGCATGAGAGGCTGTTTCAATAAGATGATTCTGGTATTCATTAGTATATCTGCAGCTAATGTGACACATGCATTATAGCCTATAGATAAAGAAACTACTACTTGCCCATAAACAGTGTATGCGTGTCTCGGTCGCATTACGATTTAGTCGAAAACTATTCGGATCCCCGGGGAGTCCGTACATGATGGCCCATGATGCACTGCTCGTCTCATTGATTTGCAGTCGTAGATCGTAGTGCGTGCCTGCAATCGGGTGGTCGTGTTGATGGATAATGAAGTGCGCTCCTCGAGAACTTCCGACATTGGCCTCGTATAGCTTCCGATAGCCTTCGACAGAGAGATGAGGAGTCCCTGAAGGGAATGGTGATAGGGTAGTCTTAGCCAGAAGTGCACTGAAGTAGCTGAGGTGATCATCTATGCTAGCTTTCCCGGCTTCAACGTCGGAGGTGGTCGGCTGCTCCTCATCTGGATGATGCGAGGGCTCTCTGTCCTCGTCGGAGCTGCTTGAGCCGGCGGCATCATGCGGCAGGCCAGTGATATCAATGCTCCATTCAAGATTCTTCTTTTTGATGAAGGGATTCTGTACCAATTCTGGGCTGCGTGATCTTTTGGTCGGCATGGTGAATCATTAACAGTGACTTGGTTTGGGGGGATGGAGGTACAGGAGGAAGGTAGATACTTCTAAGGTTGTGTTGATTAGACGGGATATAGGTACACCGAAGCATCACCGGTACATAGGATCTCAGGGGCAACAGAGGCCATTGGATGTCGCCCCTACGCGCTAAGAACCCAAATGCAGAGAAAACAATCTGTTTATTTGTCAAGTGAAATATTCCTTAGGAGAGAAATAATATAGATAGATGTCTGTACCTACTGCTGGAATTGAGGTTAAGACTAGGTATATAGTAAAGGACAGACAGGCTCCTCGAAAAAAAGTTGCAAGCTGTGTTAATTGGGATAAACTGTCATTACGACAGCATGAGCAATATACATTAGGCATTTAACTAACATCATGATATTCCTAGGAATTATGAAAAAGAATAGGTAAAATACAATACAACTAGTTCCTATCTAGGACAAAATAATGATGATGAGAGTGGGACTCGAACCCACGCGGATTGCTCCACTGCGAATTTCTAATGACACAACATAACACTGTATCAAGAGTCCAGAGTTTTCCTGAACGCAGCGCCATAACCACTCGGCCATCTCACCAGAGCTTTACCGGAACGAACCAATAATGTCAAGATTTGCCAAATTCGTATACCATATTCATACACTCACTGAGCAGAGACGTATCCCATTGAAGTATGATGTTAATGGTCAGAAGTCTTACATCCTCTGAAGCAGTTATACACAACCTTGGTATTGCATCTGGGACGATGCGACGGCTAGGATCGTCTTTCTTTGGGAAGCGAAGGATTATTGGAAGCCGGGGTAGAAGATATCCCGAGGATCAATGATGGTCACCTTGTTGAGATAACTCACTTGCTGTTCGGCATGTAAACACTGGTCCTATAAAGGCTTTATAGCTTGAACAAGTGTTTGTCGGCGTTTCCTTTCCGAAGATATTTCTTCATTAATTATAAAAGAAAACACATCCAGTATCCTGAGAAACGCGGTTGAGATACTCGAAAATGTGTCCTGCTGCACACTGCTTTACGACAAGCTTTTCAAACGATGAGGCGTTCAGCTCGAAGGCTAAAGGACTAGGCCTCATGTCTCGCTAAGCTTGCCAGATACTACTTACACGAGTAAGATAAATAGATCTTGATGATTCTTGAAAGACAAATCAGCATAACATCCTTAGTCTTCTAGCGGGAATACTCTGATCTTCTAGCAGAAAATAATATGCTCCAACAAATGAATCCTACTGTAAGAGCGGTGTCAACTCCCCACTCTCTTAATAAACTGTTGCGTACCGGTCTACTATCTTTTCATATAGTAGTATAGTTTGACCAATGTAAGGGCTAGTGGCTCATCATACTCACTTTGTAGCACGAGATAAAAGGCAAGATATATATATGTATGCCATTAATACTAACGAAGAAAACCTTATTTGTAGGCGTCTGATATGCAGAGTGCAGCAAAGGCCAAGAAGAAAAAACTAAAAAAACTGATGCAGTTCTGCTATGCTGGTATTTTGTCGTTATGAAATCAGTAAGACCATCCGTTCATCCATTAAACGCCATGGTATGAGCTACACCTGAGCCCTTGTGCCTATTCAACATGCCCTCTCGGACATGATGTGCGACGATCGCATACCGTCGAAGCTCTCATGATATCTTTCCTGGATGCTTCATCTTTCCAGGAGACTATTTCCATCGGTTCCCGTAGCCGTGTTACTTATACTGCATGGGTGGTTGAGCTTGAGGTGGCGGGCCACCCCAGCCTTGATGCGGGCCTTGATTTTGCAATGGTATATTATTTCCTCCGCCTCTCATATTCATGACATCGGGTCTGTTCTCGAGCGGCTGGGCGAAATTACACACATGGCACACGACATCGTGATAGCCTTTGAAGGAGAGGGGTAGTACGGGCTGTGAGGTCAACGAGTTAGCACATGCACCATCTAGGTAGGTAGTTTCAAAGTTGAGAACATATGTAGTGCGTCGTTATGTCTACAAGTAAGATAAGAGAGGTGACTAGACGGGGAAAAGAACCTGGAAAGGAGAAATGGAAAGAGGGGGAACACTGTGAACACTCACGATGAAACAAAAGGTAAACCACGGGTTGCTCTTGATGACATGGGCGGCGTAGTTACCACAGTTGTGGCACTGGCAGGTGAGGCCCTCGTATCCCTCGACCTCCTTGCGGAAGGTGTGCTCGCCGCAGGTGAAGATCAGACACATTGTTCAGTGAGTGCGGCTGAGGCGACGCTCGGTGTGCGATGGTTGTCTGATGACGGCAAAGAGGGCGATACCGTAGAAGCCGGGTGTCGGAATCCAGTGATTTCGAGCAGTTTTGGCGTCACAAGGAGTCGTGGATGTTGGAAATGAAGATGGAATGTGATAGGTGACGTCTGGGCTTGTAATGTATAATTTAAGGTATGTGTGAGATGGTTGATTCAGCGGTCGCAAATGGGTTCCATTCTCATCACTGACAGAGCGCCATGCGAAAGCAGATGCTGCGTCACAGTGAGACTGCGCCACGCTGTACCTAGGTAGGTCTAGATGGAGTACCTAATCTAATTGTAGCTACCTAGCTGCGCTTTAGGTAGTGCCTAGGTACCCCACAAGAGCTTTTAGATAACCTTACTTTAGTACGCTCTGGAGTAGGTAGTAGGTAGCTCAATCCGATAAGAAAAATATCCTGGGTAGCAGGTTGTGACTCTAATCCGGTATTAGAGTTTCAAGTTGCAACCCCTCCAACACATCGACAACGACGAACACTACCTCATTCAATCCAAGCTCACATCGCAGGCGCCCACGGGCCTCGCGCCCGTCATTCCTACAAGTATGCTCTACGACCTCAACATTGCGTGGTCACCCCACACAAGTCCCGCGGAACTCGAGCGCACGCTCCGCTTCAGCGCATCCCTAGGCTACGATGTCGTAGCAGTCAACCACACGATCGGGGCGCCAATCCCAGCGAATATCACGAATTCGCTTCCAAAATTCGACCTACCCCCCTCCTCCTCTTCTTCCTCCCAACATAAGATCCCCACCATTCTTCGCCGCGCCACCGTTCTCCTAAACGAACCATCGCAACATCACCGCCTGCCACAGCTCGCCGCTGCATACGATATCCTCGCTGTGCGTCCGCAGACTGAGGAAAGCTTCTCAGCGGCCTGTCAGAGCCTCAATGACATATCCATAATATCGCTGGACATGACCGTGCGGCAGCCCTTCAGCTTCCGTCCAAAACCCTGCATGTTCGCCGTGAATCGCGGGGTTCGCTTCGAGGTGTGCTACTCGCAGGTTCTGCAAGGGCCAGCTCCCGCGCATGTCCTCGGAGCTAAAGGGAGTAGCGGCTTTATCGGCAATGCAGGGGCGGGCGTCGACGCCCGCGGTCGTGCAGCCTTCATTGGCAATGTGGCGTCGTTGATCCGCGCGACTCGCGGTCGCGGGATCGTGATCAGTAGCGAGGCGCGGTCCGTGCTGGGCTTACGTGGACCCGCTGACGTTATCAACATGCTTCACGTGTGGGGTCTGCCGACGGATCGCGCAACGGAGGGACTGGGTGTGCTGCCGCGAGGCGTCGTCGTCAACGAGGGCCTCAAGCGCAGCGGCTTCCGGGGCGTCGTTGATATCGTCGGCGTTGCGGACCGTGTCCAAGCTGATGTCGAGATGGGTGAGGGCGGTGATGATAATCCCGAAATAGCTCCCGGAAACGCACAGGGCAACAAGGGGGGGAAGAATAAGAATCAAGAAATGAGCGGCCCCGGGGGGAAGAAAAGGAAGAACGGCGATGACCCTGAAACCATTGCTACCGGAGGCGATGGCGAAGAACAGCCAATGAGTAAACGTCAAGCAAAAAAATTAAGAGCCGCCCTTCGAAAGAAGCAAGAAGAGGATGGAGCAGCGGGTATATAATGCATTTCACATTTCGCATAAAGAGAAGGATCTGGCGTTTTGGGCTTGAAAGAGAAAACTTACTTGGACTTATGATACCCCTTCAATGTATTTACTACTTCAAGATAACTGCAAATGGTTGCACCCACTTTATCGGTGACGATATGAAATGAGTTATGATAAGAGAACGGAAATAATCTTGACTTTTCGTTCTGAGCAAAGGTACAGAGACACGCAGGAAATGCGCGGTTAGACGTGGAAACATACACAAAATCATCATAATTAACCCCCATTTCCCAAGTATGTCTCGGTTTCTAATATATAGGTAGAGTCAGATTCTGTCTGTTGCATTATATAACCAAGAAAAGAAGGATCCTCCACCAGGGGGTTTTTCTCAAGATATACTCTAGAAGGGTTTACATATAACTATAACTATATATCAAAACAAAATACCGAACTTAGCAGGTTTAAAAAAAGGGTCTTGTAAGGGTGGTGTTTTTTATTTCTCTCTCTCTCTCTCTCTCTCTCTTCCGCGGCTTCAACTCCTCTCCTCTCCTGTCTTCTCTTGCATCACCGTTAGTAACCCCTTCCCCCCTCTCCGCGAATCTTCATTAAAGGTGGGGGCAATCTTTCAATCTCTCATTCACCCAACTGGACCGAGCATAATTATGGAGCTCAGGCTGACGCCGCTGAAGTTGATCGGTGGGCCCTCGTTCGCGCCCGCGAAGGTCGTCGCTGTGAGCGCGTCTGGGAGTGCTGGGGCTAGGTTGACGTCCGAGGCCACGGCTGCGGGCGTTGATTCTGCCGGCAGCGCGATCGAGGACTGACCTACTGCTACCGCCGTTGTCGTCGTGGCTATGGACGGGGTCGACCCGATGGGCAGTGCGATCGATGACGCACCTGCGACTGAGGAGGTGGTTGTGTCTGCTGCTGCTGCTGTCGTTGAAGTCGTAGTCTCTGCAGATGATGCTGCCACTGCTGAGGACGATGAAGTAGTTTCTGCAGCAGCGGATGTTGCTGGCGTGCTGGAATCTACAGCTGCTGCCGATGAGCTCGATGCTAGGCTTGTTGCTAATGTGCTGGAGTCTGCAGTGGCTACTGATGAACTCGATGCTAAGCTTGTTGCTGGCGTGCTGGAGTCTGCTGTGGCTACTGATGAGCTCGATGCTAAATCTGTTTCTGGCGCGCTGGAGTCTGTAGCTGCTGCCGATGAACTCGATGTTAAGTCTGCTGCTGCGCTTGATGTACTTGAGATTATGACTGTTGCTAGAGATGTCGATTGCGAACTTAATACGGGCACGGAAGATGCCGGCGCCGCTGCGTAGTTTCAATGTTAGTCGACCGCTTCTAGAGAGCGTGATAAAAAAAAGATATCTTACGTATGGAACTAATCGAACTAGTAGCTGCGGGAACTGAAACCAGCGAAGAGGTCGTTATGGCAGCAGATGTCCCGATGACTGCGATCGACGAAGTGGCGGCTGCTGCTGAAGAGGTTGCCAAAGAAGCTTGACCAGACGCGACGACCTGGGCCACGGAGGACGCGATAGACGAGGCTTCGGCGGGCGGGATCGGGATTCCAAAAGCTGTTCCGCATGCAATCAGTTGCATCATCGTGGTGGTCACCACCTGCGTGACTGTGGCCTGCCTGTCGACCGAGTCAGCCCCCAATATCACTCTGCGGCCTGCGATCTGTGACCTACCCTGCGGCGCCTCCCACAGCTTCGGCTACCTGGGTGACTGTAACTGTTGCCGTCGCCGTATTATTGAACAGGCCGGCCAGCCCGCCGCCACCGACCGTGATAGTCTGGCGGACAGTCTCGGTGACGGTTTGGCCGCCGCCGCCGCCTCCATTTCCGCCATCGGCTCCATTAAGTTTACCCAAAATATCCTTCAAAAACCCACGCTTGACGGGTTGGTCGTAAACCTTGTACGTGTCGGCCTAGGCTGCCCGTTAGTCTCCGCGCGATGGAAGCGGCCCGTCGCGATACGCACCTGTGCCGGCGATATAGTGCCGAGGGCCAACAGCAGAAATCCGGAGTAGAGCGCCCTCATGCTTGCGGACGGAGGATCTTCGAACCCCGCGCGGACGAATATTGCTCTCACTGACGTATTTCGCGAGGCGAATTAATGAAGGTGATGGAACAGACCAGCCGTTACGAAAACTTTTGGGCTCAACCCAGTCACACACACGAAAAGAATGCAAGATAGTACCGATAGGAAGTAGCGCTGAAGATCTCCCCTCACAGGCTGGAAAACGAAAGCATTCCGGAATGTTTCTTGTGGAAAAGGACTGGTTCAGGCCGCCAGGGGGGGTGTTGGGGGAGAATACTAAAGGAGCGATAGTACGATCTCAAAACACGGCCCCGAAACGCTGGGAATAGAAACGAAGGGTAGTGAAGAAGAAGAAGATGATGATGGTGATGACGATGATCCACTGAGAATATCAGTTCATCGAAGAGACGATGTGGGAGCGAGTTTGGGCTGACGACACGCCAAAAAAAGCTGCGCTATACTAGGAAGGGAATGAAACTCCAGGATTCTGGGGACATGTCACCGGGCAGGCCAGACGCAGGTAGTCTGGAGATGGTTTCGACTGGGGTGGGCGTCGTCGCCTTAGTCTTACTTACATTCAAGGAAGTACATACAGTATAAGTGTGTACACTGCTAATAATACCTACTACTAATCCTAGAATGGTCTTGACAACGACGACTACGGTGTACATACTTACACTGTAGTGGTAGTGTACGGCGTGAGCTATCAAGCCACAGGTCCCATGATATGAGCGACCAAAGGGGAGGAGATAGGTAGATGCACAGTGGTGGTCGCTTAAACGGCTTGGAGTTGAGGCTCGCAAGATGTTCATCATCTTCTGCAGGCGCGGCGCCCAGAAAATGCCGACAGGGATCCGGCAAGGGTTGAGACAATGCCCTGACAAGGGGGGTTTGAGGTTGCAGCCCCCTTTTTCGCGGCAGCCAGGTCTTCATCAGGCAATCGCAGGGCCGGATAAAAAAAAACCAAGGGAACGCGTCGGCGCTTGCTCCTCTTCTTTCCTCTTGATCTATCGTATATGTACAGACTATAGCGTAAGTACTCAAGGTGCATACGCATGGTATTGGGGACTCTCATCGGAGAAAAATGACGAGATTGTGGGTCTAACGACTATTACTTAGTGTAGGTAAGTAAGAGTCTTCGTTGCTGTTCCTGATCGTGTTCGTAATAATATGAATATATAATGCTGTTCCAGAGTCCCGGTCTCGAAGTGAAATGCGAGGCAAAGAATTTGTCAACCTCGCTTGTTTGAAGCAACTCTTCGGGACCGCGAAGTTGGAAGCATTATGGCGTTGAGAGTAGGTAGGCGTTATCACAATCGGTGCCCTGTTTCGCTATTACGCTACAGCTTCTTGGCTACTACCGATACGACACCTACCTACCCCCACGACGAACACTCCTCAAAAAGCAACTAGGATTAAACGAAGGGCGAAGCGCTTTTGTGAGGATTTTGACATTTATCTTCATTTCATCGAAGCTTGGCCAAGCGCTTAGCATCGAAGAGCACAGTGATATTGGGTTGTAAATGAGTAGAGAGGGGTGAGGAGATGGAGATGGCTTAAAAGTGAAGGGGTCAGCGCAGAGTCTTGGCAGGAGATGAACCCTGCATACGATTACATAAGTTTCTCGACGTCAGACTTTTCACCTTTACATGACAATCGCCGTCTTCATCCCACGTACTTTTTTTTGTAAACCTTACGCAGTATGTTTCGCAATCGGAAACCATACACCCGCAGCCCGGCCGTGTCCGCTCGACCGATCGGTTAACTGTTGAGAGAGTTCCACATAATCCGTTTCCTTCTGTACACTACCTTTCCACAAAACGCAATTCCTTGAACTCATGATCAGCGTGGTTGTTGTTCCTCAGTAGGAGTGCGTCCGATCTCGGTGATGGTTTCCTGAAACTCCAAAATCTCCCTCACGTTCCAATTTCCCTTGTCCAGACCAATGCCAAGGTGCCTCGACTCGAAGTAGCCCGCAAGTCCGGATTTCGCAGCCTGCTCGCCGAGATGGTTGGCGGACTGCGCCGGGAGGGTGAAGCGGACCTCGCGAAGCAGCCTCTCGATGTGCTCCCAGAAGGTGCTGTCGGGCTCGCAGAAGCGGCCGTCGTGGTGATGGGCGAAGGACGGGATGCTGGGGTTGACGCGGAATATCTCCACCAGGCTCTTGGGGCTCGCGGTGAGCGCGTAGGCGGACGGCAACGGCCAGATCCCTTCGGCCTCCAGCATCTCCACAAACGCCCTGAGGATGCTCCGGCGCCAGACCCAGTCGTCCCCTCCGTCCATTCGCCTGCAGCGGAGCCAGCTTTTCTTCTCTTTGCCATGGAGGTGCTCTTCTAGCGTTGCTTTGATGTCCTTGCGGATCAGCTTAAGGACCTCGATGCGCGAGTGGCCGATCTCGACTAATGATAAATAGGCTAGAAGTTAGTCATCTGTTCGGTCGAAGTTTTCCTTGATAAGATTGACTTACTTGGCGCGTACGGGGGCACGGGCACTTCGCGGAACTCGTTGGTGAAGCAAAGTTGCTCAGCTGGGTCGGTGAGTTTTCCAGCGGCGTCAAGCTCGCTATGAAAGGCGATCTGTAGTATCATGTAGGTGTACAAGGGCTCATGCCCGAGGACCCAGAAGATCCAAAGCAATGACTCTAGATCCTCGGTCGACTTCCTGATGAACCTTCGCTCGAGCCAGTAGGGTTCCATGTCTTGCACCCACTGGGCAGACCATTCCGAGAAGTGACGCACGAGATCGTACTTGTCGGCAAGAATGGTGAGATGGAGGAGCTGCTCGAGATCCACGTGCTCGTCGGCCAGAGTGATGGGATAATGCCCATAGAGGATGTTGATGATGATCTGCATAGCCTGTGGGTCGTCGTCGGGGAACCTGACGGTCCATTGCACGCCGTCTCCCCTCGTGGTCGCTGCGCTGGGGCTGTACAGGACGAACCCGAAAGCTGGTGAGGCGCCTGCGATAATGGCCGAGTTGACGTGGAAGCAGATCGCGTTCGGCCGTCTATTTTGTCCATTGTGACAAGATCCGTCGGTGCACTTCTGCTTTCCAACGAGAAGCAGCATATCGCCATCGGGGTCGAATACTGCTACCGCTGGTGGGGCCTTGGGATGTGAGCAATTGCTGCTCTTCGACGAGTAGCGATTCGACATTTGCCGGATATTCCTGATAAAGGGTGTCATCTTATTGGATCGCTTCTGCTGTCTCGTTAGAGCAGTGTTAGAAAGCGCAGAGTCTGTGTACGAGGGGCGAACAGGCCTCAGTTGCAGACCACTTATCTAGAGCCTCTTTGCCGGGGAAAAGTCTGGGAAGAGGCTCTACAAGCAGGCCACTGTCAGTAAGCATGGGGCGCTGTCATTATTTGAAGAGTGTTGGACTTTTGCGTAAAAGCTGCCTATGTAGTTGCGTAACTGGACCAGTGTACTTCCCCTTTGTAGCTGAAAGGGCTGTGATTTGTGGTGATATTATTCTGTAGTGCTTGATTAAGAGAACATCTTCAAACCTATGTCCCGGCAACTTATGTTACCCTGGGTAACAATCATTCTAAGCATTGTATTGCTACCTGAGTAAACTTGCGGCTTAGCTCTAAGCACACAAGTTAAACATAATATGTTTGTAGTACATAGTAGGTATTGTTCTAGTATTAGCACATATACATGTTGTTACCTAAATACTTACATCTGGGTAAATAGGTAGTAAACATACGAGTAAGTACCTAAACTGTTCAACACATCGCAACTGCCATGGCCCAATAGTGCTCAACATTTTTGCTAGTAATGTAGCTAGTAATGTAGTGTCCTATGTCTTCTTGACCTATGAAGGTGTGTTTTTGTAGGGTATTCTCTTAAACTTTTATTGTATTACCAGGGGGGGGCGGTCTTCATGTTATAGGTCAAGAAAATGGCACAGGTGAGTAAGAAATCTGTAAGCAGAGACTCCCACGCCGTAAATGACAACAATAAGCCACAAAAAACGGTAATGGACACATAGACAGCGCCATTATAGAGTAAGAGACATGTAGCATTCGTTATTCGTCGAGAAACTATAACAATCTGCAATAATTCTTCTCACTAGCTCGTGATAGCTGTATGTTGACTGTGTTGGCAATAATTCCAAATAAAATCCCCAAACAAGCCCCTGATGAAACTTCCAGTCCCTAGCATCCCAACGCAACGCGCAACTGGTGCGACCTCAAATTTTGAGGGAAGAGATCTCCGCAGTGCCGATGGTATTAGTGTCCCGAGTCGGCGGAGTAGGCGGCGCCAGATTTTCCCTCTTAGTGCAAATCCAGCACGAAGCGTACATATTGACGCGATCGATACACGTGCCTTCCTCGCGAGAGCCCATGCACTTCGTCACGAAACCAAGCTTGCCGAATTCCTTCAGGTACCACGGCTTTAGGCCAGCGGAACGCAGCATGACGCGTCCGCCCATCTTGAGCGCGCGATTGAGCTTCGTGATCTGCGACGTCGCGGCGTCGGACTCCGGATCAAACCAATCCATGCTATCCATGACGACGGCGACCGTGAGAGTGCCGGGCGCAATGCGCGCGAGGACCTCATCGATCTCATCCGTGTGGATGCGCAAGTTGTCAAGCGCGTCGGGCCGCGAGAGACGTGCATGGGCTTTCGGTGATAGGTAATCCGGATGGCACTGCTGCGAGTACTTGCCGTCAAGACACACCAGGTAGTACGGGTTATCGGTGGCGATGTGTGTGGACTCCACCATAGGATCGAGCGTGTTCACCATGTACTCCCAGACAGCATGCGAGCGGGTATTCTTGGCTGTTGGATTCGGTCCACATACTGCTTTGGAGACTGCGTGATCTGCCTCGAGAATGGCGAGCTGATTCTTTGGTACACCTAGTGCGCTCCAGAGGAATGATTCTTGGCTCACGACGAACTTGGACACGAGACGAGACAGTAGCGCAGGACGAACGCGATTGCGCCAGATTTCGCGCTGCTCGTTGAGCGTCTTGGCTTCGAGGAGATCCTTGACAGCAGCCCGACACCCGAACAATTGTGTAATCCTACGGAAGATGCGAATTCCGTGCCTAGAGCCGCCGGTGTCGTAGAGACCACCTTGGTTCTTGGTGAAGATGCGGTGATTACTCAGCCAGTATTGGAATGCACGACTGGACAGGTGAGGTGACATTTTCGAAATAAGCAGAGAGCGGAAACCAGGATGTTTGCCTTCGCCAAAAATCTTCCAGAAGTCCGCATACCCGAGCGATTGATACGCGGCAACTTTCAGCTCCAGCAGATGATTCTGGATCGGATTCAGGTCGACGGCGTGGATCTTGGCGGGGCCTTGTAGTGCATAAGAAAGGATATTGTCACCTGCACTAGTGATGGCAAGAACCACATCATCTGGTTTGAGCTTCAAGATCCGCTCGTCCACACGGGTGTCTTCCCAGGTGAATGCGTAAATATACTCGTCCTTGAACTGAGTGTGCTTCTTCAGTTGGTCATCATAGTATATTCGATAGTGGTGATTCTGGTAAAAAAAAGAAGGGAGAGGTAGGTTTGACGAAAGGTTTACAATGGCGGCATCGAAAGCCTTGGAGCGAATCTCCGAGGCGCCCTTCTCTATCTCTTGGGATAAGAGATTTGAATGGTCCACAGGGGAAAGGTAGGGCGACTCAGTCACCAAGGCATTGACCTTCTGCAGAGTGAGGGAGCATGAAAGTGGTTGCTTGGGCGCACCCAGCCAGATATAGTACGGAATCGCGCCAAGCACATAATTGCGAGTATTGGCGTTGAGAACTGTACCAAAGCGATATTCAAGGTAGTCACGACGACCGGGCTCGAGAGCAACCCTATCAATATCGAACCAAGCACGCCAGAAAGTTCTTCCAAGAAAATTCACATGACGATCAACAAGACCTCCTGTGTAGTTTCTAAAGCTGACATCGACTTTTGATTGAACGTAAAAGTCAACTACACCGATAATTCCGTTCGGCGCTAAGAGTGAGGTTAAGGAGTCAACGACAGAGTAGTAGTCAGGCTATGATACTATTAGTTAACCTTGTTTAAGCTCTTAGGATACACTTACGATCATAGATAGACTGTAGGACATGGTAATAAGATCGGCGCCCACATGCCTTGGCTGTTCCTGAGAGAAATAACTAGCTTCAGGAGAGCCCTGTCGTTCGCTTTCGAGGACCGGTTCATGGTCTTCTAAGCGAAACTTTCTTGCATCTTGGCATACGATTTTAACGTTCGTCCAGCCTAATCTAGCGAATCGCTTCCGAGCCACTTCACACAGAGACGGCGAGAAGTCAACTAGGTACACGCTATCGAAGAAGGTAGATACATCGACGAACTGAGACATTGCCTCAATGTTCCAGCCAGTACCACCACCGATCTGTGACTAGGGTAAGCGACATCGATATTGAAGAGTTGATTGTGGTTACAGACGTCAACCCAGATTTTCCTAGTGTTGTTTGAATTGACTGCTTTGGCCTTGAGAGCAAGCTGGGCAGCTGCCAAGGCTAGCATGTCCTCCCGGCCTTTCAGAAGACGCTTTCTTGTGGCATCATAGGCGCTGGCCTGTGACTTGTAGAAGCTCTCAAGAGCATCCTGCTGGTTGCCCTTGTCATTACTCTTATGGGGCTTAAGAAAGCAGGAGTAGAAGAATAACCACAAAGATTGGATGAGTGTAGGATTCTCATTGTCCTCTGCCTTTCGGGAAGAAATGATGGAAACACATATTCCAATAAGAAGGAATGTTCCGATTCCAACTAGAAAGATTTTGAGCTCCGAGTCAGGGGGCAATATGTTACCACCAAGAAAAGCCATGGTACTCTCTCATTTCTGTAGATGGGAGAGCCAAATGTTGAGATTAGCTTCACAGTGTTGAAATAGTGAGTCCCTAGAATAGATCTGGTACGTGAGGAGGAGAAATATTCTGGACGACAAAGGGAAGCGGGACTAAAGTCTAGACATATATACTTGTGGTAAACTGGGTTGCACTAGACACAGCCGGGTCGTTCAGCCAACGTGGACGGATGACGGTAACGGTTCGACAGGTGTACCGGGCAACACTCCGCGATGTCACCTAAGGTTTACATGTGAAGATTTAGGACCCCTATGTGACAAGACCCTACGGCACTAGGTCCCGCTATCTAGTATCCTGCGGTTAAGGTTCGACGAGATCAGACCTTTGGATGTTGTAAGAGCCAATCATTTGGGCCACATGCAGCCTCCTCGTAAAGAAGGGTGGCATGCATTCGACCAGAATCAAGTTGAGCACTATAGCACGACTCTGGCTAGTGCCATTGCATATCCGCGGGGCACAACGATAATAGATGTCCATCGTCGTCTATAGGCCACGGACGTGAGATGAGGCTGGAAACAGCGGCCATTCCCAGTCTCCCCCGCTTCCAGCCAGCACCAACGGGTTAATTGCAGTCCCTGCAGCTGAAAATTTCGCAACTGGCAGGAAATATGATGCAGGCAATGACAATGTAACCATTTCGATAAACTCTCGTCACTGTCAATGTCTAGGTTTGTTTGGCTTCATAAGCAAAGAACCTAACCCTGCTATCAGTAGGTTACGCTAGAATTATTGTGGACCAAAATTAAGGGACCTTAGCCCAGACAAGCCACGCCGGGCCACGTGCTCAAGGATCGAGGTGGGAATGGAGCGCTTGTAAAGTAACTGGCTGCTCAAAGACGCCGCATGGTCCCACGAACGCTGGTGATTTGAGAACTACCGGTATCCTTTAGCACTGGCGCTAAAGTGCCAATCTGTGTAAATGATCCGACAGAAGGCGTGCATCTCCCGGATGAGGTAAGTCTATTTTCACATTGAGGTGGGGCATGCGCATGTGTATGTTTGAGGCTATATTCCGGTCTATAATATGCTGTGTTCTACTCGGCATGGACTGCGTTGTATCAGGGATAACTGGCGTCGGGGGAAGGTTCAGCGCATACTGCCATTGGTGCAGGCTGTCAAGGGAGTGTATAGCTCACGCGGCTTATACCCTTCGATCGGCTGATCTTTTTGACATTCGTTTTACCGCAGTGCTTAGTGCTATCGACGTGAGTTCCTCCGCATGGGTAAGCCTCACAGCCGATGATTTTGACGACGCGGAACTTCTCGTTATCTGCCATTCCCATTGACTCTCGGTCAGGTATAAGTCTTTCCAGCCCGTTTGCTCTAAAATCGTCTTCGTCCCAGAAGTCTATCTCAACTGGCATGTCTTTGTTGATATATTCATCGACGCGCGCCTGGATAGTATCCTTCCATTTTCCCTCGATCAGGCCCTGAAACTCACATGACGCCGAGTCGGGAAAGTGAGACGCTTTTAACTCGTCAAAGTTGGCGACTTCATTTTCAAGAAGATGCCGGACTGCTCCACCGAGAACGTGACCGGCAGTGTGATAACGGGAATATAGATTGCGTTTCTCGCTGTCGATGGTTTGTGTGACAGTCTCGCCAGGCTGGAAATGCGACGATGCGTCGGCGAATCGGCCGAGATGGAGCACCTCCCCTTCAGTAACTGCGTTCATGCGAACAGCCGATACGTCGAAACTGGCCCCAGAAGTAGCTCTGATCACCCCAACATCGGATGGTTGGCCACCACCTTGGGGATGGAATATTGTTTGATCGGTGACCACAACATGATCCTCCTCGTTTGCACCTTTGAAAAGACCTTTATTCGCTTCCTCGAGCGACGCGACTGATCTCACTGCCCGGACAACCGTTTGGGTACTGTGAAGCTTGGCATTATGCTGAAAAGCAAGGAAAGTGTGCTGCATGATTCCTATGAGGAGGCTCAAAGAAAGCCTATATGATATGATGCTGGCACAAAGGGGTGGTTGTTGCACAATGCTGTACGATCATCAAAAATCGGCAATTAGTGAACGAATTGATGGAAACATGAAGAAAATGCGCCCTTCAAGTGGGGCTTTTGATGACAGATTGGCCACTCATAGCTGCAGAAGACATCTTAGATCCCGAAGTCGCCCATACCGACGACGCGATGATTTAGAGCAATACAATGATATGGTGCCGCTGCCGCGTCCCGTTGTCACCGTATTGTAGATAAGAGCAATGGTACATGGTGAAACCATATCCTAGGCCTGGTTGAATGCCGATAAAGGCGTCTGAATAAGGATGCGAGGTAGGCGTCATTGGCCGATGATTGCATAAGCATGCTCCTCAAAGGGCATTCTTAAAACCGACGTAGGCGGAGTTAATATCCAACTCGAGTTCTCGAGCTTGATGTTCCGTCAGCTCTTCAGTTGCCTTCATCTGGTTCAAGGTTATCAGCCATTGGATAATCTTGCCCCTGTTTTCAAAATCTCGGTCGGTGACTTTGTTAGCGCTCTGTATAATGTCCGTCAGAAGAGGATGTAACTGGTCCTTAGCGAGGAGACCAAGACGAAGCGCGTCCAGAAAGGTGATGAAATCTTCTGTTGCCTTCAAAATAAGCTGTCCGGATTTGCTGTCGGCAGTGACTGTCGGCTGAGGGGCTGTGCCCGTGGAAGCAGTAATGGCTGTTGAAGGCATCCCAACCTTCAATCGTTCTGTGGCTCTTGGCACTTCGAGCTATATCATTGTGAGTACGCGAACAGGTGATGATACCGTCGAGATGCTGTAGCTTACATCCCATTCGGCCTTGAACTCTTCGAGACCAACAAATGCCCTGGCTACGGTCTCATCAGCTAAGATGGACTTATACTGCTTTAAAGACCGTTCGCATATTTCAGTGTAGTCGGATTCTGGGATTGCATCCTTGAGAAAGGCCCTCTCAAGCTCATCCAGAGTGACGATGATGGAGAAAATCTCGGCAAGGGAATCCTGTAGATCGCGCTCGGCTCGCGTCTCAGCCAATTTCACCTCCTATTATCTGTTAGTCTACATCTTTTGACCACCCTGGATGGCTCTGTCATCCGGACCTCGTCGAGATTTATGGTCGCAGAAATGGTGGTGTTTGGCACATAGCTGTGGGGTGTTGGAGCATATGCTTGCCTAGATGTCATTTTGAAGGCGAATATGTGTCAAAAGAACAAAGGAGGTGTGTGTATGAATGTGATAGATGCTAGCCTGCTCCGGGAATGTTGAGACGAGGAGTGAGAAGATCTTGAAACTAAAGAAGCGTGAGGAAGTTCACGTAACAACTTTAAGTAAGTAGTATTCCTACACAGTATAGTTGAAGCCTGTCACGAAGGTCAGAACCTCAGTAGGTATTTAAGACATGGGTATTGCCACTTCGAGGCTAGCGCCAATTGATAAGATGCCCCGCGATAAGCTCCACTAAAAATTTCTACCTACAGTACTTCCTACAGCAAGCTGGTGGATGAGAAGCAATTAAGCAGCAAGACTGGACCAAGGCCGCTTTATTCGACGATCACATCACAGTCTCGACAGAAGTCCACGGCACCTGCTGGTGACCAGCTGATAACCATGGCCGGCGCCAAGAAGAACTTCAAGGCGACTAAGAAGTTCGAACAGAAACACCTAAAAAATGTTTTGGAAAAGCGCAAAGCCGGTGCAAAGATAAAACAGCAACACCTCCTCAAGGCCAAGAAGCAAGCCCGCAAGGCAACAGATGCCGAGTTCTTTAAAGGCCCTGAAGATGCCGAGAAGGCCGCCCGGTCAAAGGCATCCAAAACCGCCAATGTTAACGAGATGAGCGTCGACGACTTTTTCGGTGGGGGATTCGAGATCGTAGACAAAGCCCCGAAAGCCAGCAAATCATCCAAGAAACTTGGGAAACGCAAGAGAGACGAGACACAACCTCAACCATCCGACGACGAGGCGAGCGACGATCTTGAAATATCAGATGTTGAACACCCCATCGTGAGCGACGAAGAAGAAGATGATACCCAGCTTGGCGATGGTGACCTCGGAATGAGCAAGGATGCGATGGAAGCTCTTGCTAAGGACGATCCCGACTTCTACAAATTCTTGAAAGAGAACGACCCGGAAGCCCTAGATTTCGATGATGAAGACCTGGCCGAAGTTGATGAGCTGAGTGCCAGCGAGGAAGACGACTCACCTAAGAAGAAGCGGAAAACGTCTACAACGCCGAAAAAGGCGGAAACCATTTCGCACGACGACGACCTTACACAAGAGATGGTTGCGCGCTGGAAAGCATCCCTGACTGAGAGCCATTCTCTCAAAGCCGCGAGACAAGTCGTCTTAGCTTTTCGATCAGCAGCCCACCTAAATGAGGATGGTGATGATGATCAAGAGAAGCAACAACCCTATACGATATCAAGTCCCGAAGTTTTCCACGATGTTCTGATTGTTGCACTCAAGCAGATACCCGAGGTTATACTACATCATATCCCGGTCAAGGAATCAGCTTCTGGAAAAGTTTATATCCCAACAGAATCAAAGAAGTTCAAGCCATTGTCAATGTTGCTACGAAGCTTCACATCCTCGATTCTTCATATGCTGCCTACATTATCTGATGATGCCACTCTTAAGCTTACACTTTCAGCTTTAACACCTCTGGTCCCGTACCTTTTGACCTTTCGGAAACTGCTGAAAAACCTTATCAAGACTGTGGTCGGCTTCTGGTCTCAGACGACCAGCAGCGACACTACGAGGATCACAGCGTTCCTTGTCCTTCGCCGCCTTGTGGTGATTGGCGATAAAGGCATTCGGGAGGCTGTTCTCAAAGCAACATACCAGGGGTTGATCGCTGGATCACGTGTAACCAACGTCAATACGGTTCAAGGAATCAATCTCATGAAGAATTCGGCTGCAGAGCTATGGGGCTTGGATCAAAGCATCGGCTACACGACAGCTTATAATTTTATCCGGCAATTAGCGATTCACCTTCGAAACAGCATTGTTCACAACCAAAATGAATCGTACAAACATGTCTACAATTGGCAGTATATTCATTCCCTGGACTTCTGGTCATGCGTACTGTCGGAACATTGTAATTCCCTCAGGGAAGCTGAGGCCGGCAAAGAATCTCAGCTTAGACTCTTGATCTATCCTCTTGTCCAAGTTACCCTTGGCGCTCTGCGTCTCATCCCTACGGCTGCCTACTTCCCTCTCCGCTTCCACCTGATCCGGTCCCTTTTGAGGATATCCAGATCCACCGGTACCTATATTCCTCTCGCCTCTGCCCTTTTGGAGGTGCTCAACTCCGCGGAGATGAGAAGATCTCCGAAACAGGCTACGCTCAAGGCTCTTGATTTTAACGTCGCCTATAAAGCACCAAAGTCATACTTACGTACACGTGTATATCAAGATGGAGTCGGCGAGCAAGTAGTTGACCTCTTCGCCGAGTACTTCGTACTATGGTCGACAAACATTGCCTTCCCTGAATTTGCTCTACCCGTTATCATCATGTTAAAGCGCTGGCTCAAGCAAGCGAGGAAGAAGGCTTCGGGGAATAACAATGGTAAGCTACGCTCTGGTCTTGTCCTACTAGTCCAGAAACTGGAAGCCAACGCCAAGTTCATCGAGGGTAAGCGAGCCAAGATAGACTTTGCGCCTCGAGACCGAACGCAGGTGGATGCTTTCTTAAAAGACTTCCCATGGGAGAAGACACCAGTTGGTGCCTATGTGGTGGCACAAAGGAAAGCGGGCGCAGAGAAGGCAAAGATGATGGAGGAGGCAAGAAAGGAAGACGAGCGTAAACGGAAAGAAGAGGAGCAAGCGGCGCTTGAAGAACACGCTGCCGAAATGGAAAGCGACGGTGAGGACGAGGAAATGGAAGACGAGGAAGAGGACTCATCTGACGAAGACGATCAATGAAGATAGGGTCATCCGATGAATAACCAAATCTTTTTTATGATGCCGTAATTTGTCCAACCGTTGATACTGGAATTCCAAATGAGAGAGGCTGAGTATCGAGTTTCGTAAGCTAGGAGGGGCGGGCCTAGTACGATTTGCGTATGACATTTGATCTACGCCGGCACTTACAACAATGAATGGGCATTGACTTGCTATTAGCTTATCAAGGGGAGTTGAGAGATAAGCCTTGCTAATATGAGGACTACGTAAATATTATTCAAGTTCGAGTATAACGGGGTGTTTCCTTAGTATCATAAGCTATTTGTCTTTTGTGATCGTCGCGAATGAGTCTCATGAGAGTAAGGATAACCCGTCATGTTACCAATACTCTTGAGTGTTGTCATCTAGGTAATAACCAGTTAATCGTATACATGGAGACATGTCCAATATCTTTACTGTAGGCACGTACGTAATCTTACGCCTCCTTTAACCTGATACCTACCGTCCTTTTAGCAATATTGTGGATTTTGACAAGTTCATATTATCTCTGATGCACATTGTGTAACTAGGTACGGTGGACTTGCCACTTAGGGACTGATATCGTGAGCGATGATTTTTGCATAGCGAAATATCTTTCCTTAGACTAACCTACGGTAGGGGCGTTTTGTCCAAGCCAACGTCATCAAGAAGTTCTTGGCGCTATGTCTCCGCTGCCCCCATACTATACCGCAAGCTACCATGCCATAGTCGCATAAGCCGGCATCTCCAATCTGGAGTCTGAACTACCAATTCTCAGAGATGCCGGTCCCGAAATAACGGACCTCCCCTCCGGACGGGTTCAAATTTCGAATCGGGGACCGGAAGTGACTATTTTTGGGCATTTGGTTTCACAAGATATTCCTTCGGCTTACCAAACTGCCACCTATTGGATTGTCACTTGCCGGAGAATAGCAACGACAATCAGATGCATGAACTCGCTTCACGGGAAAACGACGACGTTGGTCTCGACTATCTCATGGATTTCCCCCGATTCCCGTCCGCTGTGACTTGAAGCTCTAGATGGATAACTTTAGATAAAAGGAGATGATTGAGCTGGCACTAAAGGCTTCCGCAGACCTCATCGCGCAACATTATATCAAAGACTCTCCCTTGCAACACACCAACTAGGTATCTCAAGATATCATCTTCGACTCTATCTAAGCATCTTTTAGTGTCGCCAACATGGTTACCTTCAACGTTGCCTATACAGCGCCCATCAACAAGACTGGCGCCACGCCGATCTTGACTCAGCCGCAAGTCTGGGAAGGCCTCAAGCTTCAAGTGAAGCGGGCGCAGGAATTTGTCCCCGCCATCACTGGATGTCAGATCCTTTCGGAGGAGGCACTGCCCTCTGGAGACCTGCAGCTTACGCGGGAGGTGCAGTTCGCTTCCACCACCGGCAATTCAGCCAGATCAGTCAAGGAGGTGTGCGGTACGTGATGACGAGAGCCAATCTTTCCCCCTGCCTCACATCGTGAATTGCCGGCTTGAAATTCTTACGTTACCGGTAGTTATATGTACTGACTCTGCGCCTCGTAGTGCATTACGCACCGTGCCGCGTCGCTTTCCAGCAAGAAGACGGCAGCTCTGTCATGAATCTGATCAGCACGCGCCCCGATGGCGAACCGCTCTTGAGTTACGTCTTTGAGTGGCGCCATCCCGATGTCCCAGAGGGGAGCGAGAAAGCATCGCAGCTTGAAGCGACGCACCGGGAGGTGAGTCAAGGCCCTAGTATTCTGAAGTATAACTCAAGGATTTTAGTTAACAGTATCTCTCAGATGGCGAAAGTGGCAGTCGACAGTAGCATTGACACCATCCGTCGCCTAGTTACCGAGGGAAAGATCCAGTGAAGATGAGACCCGTCTTTCACAGGTTAAAGCGCATGGCGGTTTGGTTTCGTGAACATCTCAACTCTACACGTACTTCAACAGATCAGATAAGGGGGAGCAGTTGGAGCATCTACTTTGGAAGGTGGATACACGTCGCAACGACAATTACATGTACGTTTACAGTAGATCACCCGGGACAACGGCCACTACTTAGTATTAGGTAGACATGCAGCACGCTATGATGATCTGACTGTTTCAGCCACTTTAAATGCAATATGTATACGATCTACATCTCGCACTGTCTTCGCCTTGCGTCGTCTTACGCAGTATGCGTCGTCTAAGGCGTGTAGGTAATCTTATTTCATGCATTGAAACTTACGCCGATCCCATCTTTTGCGCAAGCTGCTCGGTAGAATAGTTCTGGCCACCCTGGGACACCCAGGTCTCAGCCTTTGCCTCGTCTCTCCATTTCCCCCGCCATTCGTGTTCCAGCATCGCCATGTCATGTCTATCGTGCCAACCGCCCATGAACCAGAAGGCCTCGCGCTTCACGCCTTCCTCGCTGAACCCCATGCTGGTGTACAGGCGTTTGGCGCCGATGTTCCAGCTGAAGCACGCTATCTCGACACGGTGCAGTCGCGCGAAGTCGAAGCCCCAGTCAAGGGCCCATGCGATCGCCTCCCTGCCGTAGCCCTTACGCTGATATCTGGCTGCGATATTGATGCTTATAAACGAGCTGCCGTGCTGGGCGTGGCTCTCGTCGGGCTTGCTTAGCGTAATGACGCCGATTGGAGCGGGGCTCCCGGGACCGTCGGGAAGGCATATGTACATGGACAGGAGTTTACGGGAGGCCAGGAGTTTACTTAGCGAGTCGGCTCGTGCCGTGTTAAACCCAATCGGAAGCACGCTGTCGCTGTTCAAATTCCCGCTAGGCAGCAAAGGTCAGATCGCATCTGTGATAAGGGGGGGCGCAGCTCTGGCTCACGGCTCCTTCACGAGCCCGAGGAAGAACTCTTCGTGCTTGGCGTCTCCGAGGGGAACATATCTCAAGCGCTTAGATGCATAGATATCCATCATGACGTAGTCGGTGAATACGGTATGTTACTCATATGGGGAATCCCCAGCCAGTGCCCAGCTATCGAGGAAGATTAAGCTTTTGTGGTATAATCCTCCAGGATCAGGATTGTTTAGTTCCGATACCTCGCGTGCGCTTAGCCCAGGGGGTAGACCAATCTTTATACACTTAGAAATCTCATTGTCAGCCGGTTTAGTCAAGGGTGCTAGCTGGATTTCCGGGGGCCAAGGACGCCAGGCAAGGGTATTTTATTAGGCTACTACCCGTCTTGGTAAACCATCGGTACAGTGCCGTATTCAAGCTACCTAGTATCCCTGATCCTAGCCGAGATATGCGGTAGACTTTACTAGAAACAAGGTTTAGCAACAACCAAGGCGCTACCAGGTCAAGGGCAAAGAAGCCGAACCACAACCGACCCAAACACCATAAACCACCTTGAAGTTTACCACTTTGAAGACCAACAAAACATCCCAGAAGAATAGATAAAAATGGATAGACGGTATTGTTGTAACCGGAACCCTTTGATCTAGACACTGCGGGGTCATATTTATATTTTCTATCATCTCTAGCCGCTCAAATTAATCTGTAAAGTGGTAACTAGAGTTTAAACGATTTATAATAACTACTCGTAAGTCGTTTTTATTCGACTAATAGCCTACTAAGGATTTAACTATACTACGTACACGTACTAAATTGTGTGCGGGAGTATATTCCGCTTTATATAATGGGTACTAGTAAGCAATTCCAATTACCTACCTATGTAACTGTTTCCAAACAGTTCTTGCTAGCCTGCTAGATGCTGTTATACTACGTATACTAAGTATGTGTCTAGTATAAGGCTATACTCAATGTGGTAGAACGCCGTATACTGCGTATAT
Organism: Xylaria sp. FL1777; assembly: GCA_022578965.1. NCBI lineage: Eukaryota > Fungi > Ascomycota > Sordariomycetes > Xylariales > Xylariaceae > Xylaria > Xylaria sp. FL1777. The sequence goes on along the minus strand of MU400593.1, from coordinate 130,092 downwards.
ATACGGTAGACTGCATATCCGTCACACTTACTGCATAACGGGAACGGGTGCCGACTACACTACAGCGGGAGCATACGGGTACACTAGTGGTAGTTGCTTCAATGTACACCTCTCCAGGGATCTTCAACGTTAGCTCAATACTTGGCCCCATTTTCTGCCAAATCCAGCCAGAGCTTTTACAGGGGGCCCTAGCAGGCCAACCAAAAAACCCTTGAAAAAGTGACCTGATTTCCCTGCAAATTTTGGACAGCTTTTCGGTACCCCTGGCCAAACCCTAGTCCAACCCCGGTATAATCCTAGTCGAGCCCCTGGTAAAACCCCTGTTTTTTGTACTGAGCTAACGTTGAAGATCCCTGGAGAGGTGTAAGTATACATCGTAAACGCTGACGTGCTTTACGCTATCACCTTTTCTGCACATCTAATCCACTCCACTACTACGTATATCGTCCAAAATGGCTTTACGTAGTACTCAGTTTCTCCCCTTGCACTTCAACCAACACGTGTATACTAGATTCTCTTCTTCTACGCGCTTTAATCTCGTACGAGGCCTCCTATTAAGACAAATCGCATCGTATATTTCCTTTAGGATCGGGAATAACTAACTCAAAACAGAACCAAGGGAGAATGCTCGAGGGTAGCTGGAGGGCGAACCAAACTCCATATGCTCTCTCTGTATACTCTTTATACACTCGTAGAAATCGCCTTGTCAGCGATAGTTGAGCTTCGAGGTCGCCTATTTTCCAGTTAGGCCACAGTCAGGGCAGATCCAGGCTTGATCCCCTCTCAGCACAACCTTTTATGCCATGAGTCTATCGTGATAGCACGCGCCGTGGCACTTCTCGGGCTTGATTGTTGCCCCTCTGCTGCGTATGCTCCGTGCCCTATCACCCTCCGTCGAGTGGCCGAGCTAACGTTCCTGATAGCGTGGGAGATATAGAATACGATGAGATACGAATACGTGTCTCGGGGCCTCAATCATGGCGGAATTCCGTTCGCGTAGGAGATGTGTGCGTACGCAGTACAGTACTTAGGTTATGTACTGCCTCAGTACTGCCCACGCACTGCCGCATACCGTTAAATCCGCCTGGTCCCGTTTAACACCTCATTTGCTTCTCTCGGCCGAGGTTCCAGCGCCATATGCTGACGGGATAATTTCATTAATTCTGATACTTTTATGGGATTGGATACCGGTAACGGGGGTGCCCAGATCCTTTCCCGCTTCGGTAAGTCCTCTATGCTCACCCTGTCACCATCCGTGCCGCACAGATGCACGGCGGGAAACCGCTCACAGCTCTTCCAAATACACTGTACTGTACTCCACGAATGACTTCATCTGAATTCGGCTTACCACCCTTGCTGCGCTGGTGTTTCTGTTGGTCCCCTGTATCTATAATCATCTGTTGTTTTCGACGAAAATGAATATAAAGAATTCGCTTTGGCCCATCTATCCATCTGTTCATACTCCTGATCCCACACCCTACATACATATCTTCCAGCCAAACCAGCTAAGATCTTCACCCTCAAACACCTCAAACCCACTGTGACGATGTACAACGCTAAGGTTCTGTTGGCTGTGGCCGCCCTTGCTGGCCCCTCATTGGCTCAGACTACTGCTACTACCACCGAAGATGCCTGCGCCGCAAGTTTGGCAAAGTTTTCAGACGCTCCCACGGTTCCTCCCGAGTTGATTTCGTACCTAGATCCCGCCTTGGATCCTACACTCACCCATACCGCCCCCGGCCAGAGCACCGCACTTCCTGATCTTACCCTGGAGGACCCGGTCGGCTACCAGCAATTAGTTTGCAGCGTTGCCGCAGAACTTCCGGAATCACTTTTGCCAGCATTCAAGAGCTACGGCGGAGCCCTTCTTAGCTACGGTAGCGTTCATTTGAGCGCCTATGACGCATACATCACCAACTGTGTCACTACGGGAGCAGCGGCTGCATCTCTCACCGACGCACTCAACAACATGCTCACTGGTACCGGCGGACTCTGCAAGGAGACAAGCACGCCTACCGCCGGTAGCAATGGCACATACCCCACAGCAACGGGTTCATACACCGTCACACCTACCAGCACGGCTACTTTAGTTCCCACTGCCGCCGCTGCCCGGCCCACGGGGGTCGTTGCCGGTGCTGCGGCCATTGGTGGTATTCTCGGTGTTATTGCCATGCTCTAAATTATCGCCCTGGGTTTGGGTTAAGAACCTTAGCTGGTTTCGGCTTGCTTTTTCCTCACCCCCAGGTCAAAGGATCCGGATTCCAGGCGGCGCATAATCCCATGGACGGAATTTCTCCGGATTATCTGGTATATCTTGGTCCTGGACGAAACGCAGTTGACTGATAATGTATTTATGGTTCCATGATTGTATGGTTGGTTGCGGTGGCTTCATGTACATGTCTCTGTAAAAATTAGGAGAAAGAGAAAAACCACCTCGCTGAGGTGCGTAGGCTAGACGATTAGGCATAGCCGCTTTTAGAGCTTCGGAGGAACTTATGATTCTTATTTTCCAAGTTTTCAAAAGCAGCAAAATAATGTTATGTTAACTTAGCTTCTTATACAAACTAAATTCTAATTTAGATATTAGCAATGAGTACACAGTTAATGTGAGAAGTCCACTGTCAATTGAGTCTTTGGGTTATGACCCTAGATACACTTACTAACAATTCTTATGGTATCACCCACCTATTATCACGTCTTATCATGCTTACGAGCCTTCAAAATAGCAAAAATTGCTCAAAAGCAAAAAAGCGGCTAAAGATGTGCAGAAGTGATTCATGATGCAGGCTAGCCGCCGCTTCTTTTAGGGCTGTTTGCCTTAGACATGTCTTAGTTTAGGCCGCATGTGAGACCCTACCAATGTTGTCACGTCCTGTAGTGTAAGGTGACTTGTTTCAAAAACCTGCCTAGTCGCATGGACCCTACCTAACCTAGGCTGCATGTAGATCCTCGGAGTTTAGTACCTTTTTATCAGATGATTTAAACCGCTAATCTCCAAGTAGAGAGCATGTTATTGGAAACCATCTTAACAAAGTGTGGCCGCTGTGTCATGACTTATAGCATAAAGTTCCACATTACTAAGTTGAGACGGATTCTATCCTACTCGGGAAAGCCTCCACGTTGGAACTCCTTCTAGCATCTCTCGAGCTCGGGTCGAGTAACCTGAAGTCTATTCTAAGTAATCGAATTCCCTGCCACAAAGTTGTAAGTCCAGAAATGTGTATGTTATAGTACCTGTTTAAATATCACTACTAATAATTACTTGTTTAATTGTAATACTGCTGTCCCGGATCAGGGAGGTTCTACTAACTATTTAGGATAAACTCAGTATAAGTAACAAAGACAACTCAAGCTGGCAGTCCTATGTCTCTCAAATGAATCAATAGTTACCTAGTTATTATTCATTATCGCGGAGGGGTGGATCTTTCACCGGGTCATTTCCCGTGGCAATCATCAGCTACAGCAAATTCAAGGATGCGTAAGACCCCGTAACCCAAACGATTCTAAAAGATCTATCATGGCTCCAATCAGTGTGCCGTATCTTAGAGTATAGGTTACCAGCCCTGTATACGAGCCGACCGTTGGGGCCTCATTCCTATGGTGTTTTCTATATTATCTTCTCACGTCGGTGTCATGATCTTCTTTGTCGCAAACAGCGGTGCCATTAAAGTATGACGCACGAAGGTATATAATACTGCTTTTGATGCCTTGCCACGCAGATGTGTGGCACCGCCGTGTATGAGGTAGGCGTCTCTGTTCGCGCACCATGCATGGGGAGAGAAAGCGCAGCAGTGAAGCTCTCAAGCCGACTGACAAGCTTAAGGTCGCGGCTGAAAGTTAAGTTATCGGGTACGATTGGACGCAGGGATTTTGCGACGACGTTATAGTGCTGCTCGAGAAACCCCATACTAGTTGTCGTCTCTACCGATAGGAAAAGGACGCTCCAACGGGACTCTACAAACCTATGAGACACAACATCGAATGGCAACAGTGCATTCTTTGCATAGGACTGCTAGATTTAGGTAGCTCAATTGCAACAGGTGTGGCAAGTGGTGCCTGTAGCATATTGCCATGAGGATAATGCTCGTTCACTACGTATACCTTATCTAGCATGCTGGGGACTTTTTTAATCTCGGCACACTAATGCAGATTGATCATATACATGTAGATACCTATACTACGTATGCTGCAAAATCCTTCCGCTGAGCATTCTCAGTAAGCACTCGAATGACAAAGCGTACAGCTTTGGTGATCATTACCCTTTTCATTGTCTATGCATACACCACCACTTACTTGATCCGAGTGAGTTATAATAATTCGCTACCGGCTTTAGCAAACCTTCGCATTTACGTATGTGTTACAATAGTAGCTACTATTGAGTTCAATTTAGACACGGCAAATAGGAGTGGATGAATAAGGGTACCTATTGTGGTTACGACCCAACTGAGAAAGAGGATGTTGGATTGATAGAAAAAATCTAAATACACAGTGAGATGCGATTGGCTAGTAGAAAAAAAGGGGTAAACTCTAGTATGAAAGTCACCTACCTAAATGCGGCGTAATACCTACCTGTTAGTAGGTTACGCCGCTAAACTCTAGAGAACGCCCATGTTTCTACCTGTTGTTATTCAGAGAGGCAGGTATTAGTGTATTATTTCCACATTTATCTTGAGTGGTCAATAGGGAAGGAAAGACATTCGGTAGATTTGACTGAAAGTATTTGTAGGGGCGTGATGATGTAGGTTCTTGCAAGTGTCCAAACTATTCATTACCTAGACTAACCAATGTATTAATACACCAACCATTAATGACTAAGAATAGATCTACCGGTACGATAATAATACTATATTTCCTTCAAGCCCCCCTTTTGAGGTATGTAGGTTTATAAGCGGTCCGTATGGCTAGGTCTATATAAAGGGATCTGTATGGCTGTATTGGCTTGCATAGTTAGGTTTGTATAGTTAAATCTCTACAGCAGTTTATATTATTATTTATCTAATAATAATAAAGACTTCAGACCCGGGAGTATATAGTGTATTTAGCTCATTGATTTATTCATTCGTACGATATAATGTAGAACTGACTATAAGGTAGCTTATGTAAACGCTGACCAATTTCTGCTAAGTTAAAAGCTTTGTTAGTAATGATCCTAATAGCCCTTCATACCCCAGGCGTATTACTCATTATTTTACACGCCGCACGTGGAATTTTCAGTAAATCAACAACATAAAAGGTAGCAAATAGTGTGACTATCGATCTTGCCTGCGGCGGAACGTGGTTCTACTCATTCAATAACATATGTGCTCCAATTTTCTGATCGAGACGATCTATATACTGCGTAGATGGGAGACAACGTCTAAAAGCGTCCTCCGTGCTCAGCGGCTCAGCGGCATAAGCGAGGGGTAATGCTACAGGTGTACGTCCCTTAACGTCCTTTGAGCGGTGCCACTGAGCTGCATATGCAGGGGATAAGAGATAGGATGCATTCCTCGACCTGTTACTTGGGTACCACTCAAACCCCAGCCCAGCGACTACTACTGCAGAGACAATGCACAAGCCAATATCACGCGTTGTAAATTTGTATGCGCTAGAATAAGCATCCCGAAAGCCTTAGGTCAAGCTAAGGCCGAGAAAGAGTCTAGTTTTGTTCGAGAATGACCCTAGACGCATTTAGATATTCTCACCCACATGCAAAGTGAAGCAAGTTGTGCCTCAACCGAAGTCTCCGATGTAGGATCCTTTGCATTTTCCAAGCGGTACTGTTGTGGCTGGTTGTGAGTAGTGAGGGCACGGCATTGTATTAAAGAAAAACAACGAGTCAGGGTTACATAACCTACTTTGAGTGTGTATACTTTGGGTTATGGTATACGGTGCCAGCCCATCGTAATAGGATTATAGTAGCATCATGTCAATCTTACAATTAAACAACAACTTTATAGATAAGGATATTAAAATACCACCATCACATCGTCTCGGCCGGCTGACAACCTTTGGTTTGATCAATTCGTACTCAAGCAACTTGTTTCAATCGATAATATGCTAGCGGCGAAAAATGGCCTGATCCGGCTGCTTCGGAAATGTTGAAATCCGAACCTGACCGCGTTTCCTTGCGCCACGAGATACACTCCTGTTAGCGTTGAACCACGCCTCCGTTAGAAGGAAGATCCCAATAGTTTACCGTCCGACCCGTGAAAGTTCTGTATTCCTAGCACACATACTAATCAAACAGCTGTTCATATACATCGAGACTGGATGTCGACGGCTTGAATGTTGTACTGCTACCAACACTGCGTCAAGAAGCCACTTTACCGGCTAATCTTACCAATCCCATGAAGAGTTGTTGCGCCGCGGTTGATTGAGTAACAAGCAGACTATGACAAATATAACAATGTACTATACGAATATTTAGCTGATTCTTTACCTGTGCCCTTCCTTCCGTAGGGGCAGGGGTGACTTTCCTCTCATCACCACTCTAAATAATCAGAAGTATACCAAGATCTCTCTGGCCTTTCGGTTGACTTAACATGGAAGTGTGTGAAGTGTTAACAACCTTCAGGCAAAACATGAAACCTTAATATCCCAACTAAGTTGAAAAGGGAACGGACCTTAAGAGAAAAGGGGAGAATTAAGAGAATTAGTTAAATTGAACCCATTTTGATAAGAATCAGAACACTGGCCCTTGTCATCATTACCTTTTGCCTATAGCCTTAATTCCCTAGACTTTGTATTCGGAGGCGGAAATCTCGTATTGCTTACTTGATATACCTAGTGACGTCTTGAGTCCTGTGGATAATAGATTTTACGCAAACTGCTTCTGATATCACTTCGGGTTCTGTTAAATTCCCTTCCTAACTAAGGTTTAAGTTTCATAAAGCTCAACGAATATAGGAAGCTCTCTAATATAGTAATTCAATAGAGCACTCGATGGTTTCTCGCTAAGAGCGTGTTCACTATTGTGAGTACTGTATATAAAGTACTACGGCTTGTAGTGCAGTTAAACTTTATGGGTTAGTTACATACACTCAAAAAGGCAAAGGCTCAGAAGAAGGAAGTATATTTCTTATATTTACTCATTATACAAAGGAAATCCAGCCTTTGAAGAATGAAGCTTATTTCGTATATGTATATACATTGTATACAAAAGAAATCAGCAAAAGAACGAATTCGTCTAACTTTTAAGTGACAGGCATAAGCACCTAGTAAAAAAACCTACTGGATACCTCTGGACCTAGACTCGAGTAATGGTTCACGTTGTTGTGATGGACCCAGATAATCTGAGTATGAGGGCCGGTAAAGTCACTATCATGTATTTGATAGCCCCTATTTTCTGTCCAGATCCCCAATGCGACGTCTAAGCCTCTACCTCTCCCCCAAAGGTAAAAAATAGCACCCAGGTGATCTTGTAAAAACCACGAGCGATTGCCCTGGGAAAAATCGGCTTCAGGCCTATCTCCTAAGTACCTTGCGGAATCGATCGCTTCGGAAATACGCCTGTTGTCTTCGTCATCCCTGTCTAGAACAGCCAGAAGCTCTTGAACACTGGGCACGGGAAGATGCGGTGCTTGTGCTTGAAGACTGCCCCGTATGGCGTGAAGTCCGCAAAGCCCGTCCCCTTTAGTTGATAGTACGCTTGGTGACTTTGGGAAAGACCATTGGAAGACGGCTTGTGCTTTTGAAAGGGGAGGCCGGTCGCCTTTGCTGTTTTTATCTATCGAAGGAGAGGCTGGATAAGGTACGCGAAACAGTGAAGGCGAAGATACGCGAAAAGGTGAAAGTGAAGGTACGCGAAAAAGTGAAGGTGAAGGTGTGGGAAAAGGTGCAGGTGAAGGTGTGGGAAAAGATGCAGGTGAAGGTTTGGGAGAGCGGGGCGGAAAGGGGACTGGAAGGGGGCCCGCAGGGAATTCTTGAAGAAATGTGGAAGAGGATAATAGGGGAGAAGCGGGAGGAGAGGTAATTCTATCTGTACGGGATTTCGAACTGCGTTTCGGTGCTTGGAAGGTATCTCTATATTGTGGATCACTCGAGCCTCCTCTATTTACCGAGCCTCGTAGAGCGTTCGGACGCCTTTTCTCTAGTTGAGGGAACCGTCCTCCCCCAGCGCGTCTGTGAAGCATCCTCGCTAGGGTCGAGACAATAACGCTTGCTGCAATATAGTACTCGCAACAGGGGAACCCACTTAGCATAAAGGAGACGAGACAAATAAGCTCGAGAAATAAAGAGGCCGCCGATAGTGAGATACAAGTAAAGATGGCTACCCTACCCCATCCACACTCTTCAGCAAAAAATCGAAGGCGAGAGCCGCTATCAGCGAGAATGAAAATAAAAACCAAGCAGATCCCCAAAATGAAGAATAATAGTCCGAAATAGTGAAGAAGGATGGCTGGAACCAATGTAACCATGAAAACCGAGATGACAAAGGAATCTATCAGACTCCGAATGAAAGCTCTGTCCCTAGTGGGAAATGGTTCTATGCTCCTGCCCATGGTCGTTCGGAATAGTCCAGGGACTGTATTTTTTGATCTCCTATATGAAGATTTAGTCATAGTCTTGCCCAGATCTGGTGATTATTTTGTGTCGAGGTAGAATTAAGGCTTTGCGATTTTATGCTAATCACGGTTATTTATAATAAGATGCTAGTGAGGCATACAAAGAAAGCATTCTGTTCAACCGTTTTTGTTTTCCTATGATTAAGAAAATTGACCTTTGTAACGACCTAATAAAGTACTTGTTTAATTTCTTTACTCCTATTCTAGCCTTTTGTTATGCTTGAACCAGAAATAGAATGCCTTGATCTTTGTTAAATCTCAACTCCGTGAGGACCCAGAGCAGCTAAGTCGTGAAGATTCACAAGTCATTAGTAACACAATACCCAACGTATATCTATAATCTATATACATCCTATGGCTAGAGGTTCAAAACAGGCTGTCATGAGTTTATGACCCCCGCTTATGCCCTAAATTATTAGACTATTGTAGACAAGAACAAGGCTTGAAAGGCACATACAAGAATTAGCCATCACGATATTCAGGTTGCCAGCAGCTGGTTTTTTTCAGAGCAGTGATCCTGTTCGTGACTTAAATGTCCTCATAACTACTACCTACTATATATCCTTTGATTCGATTATTAAAAGCTATAGTTTAGAACTATGGCTTTCAGGCCGACCCAAACTCAAAGCGAGTGTCATTCATTGTTCTTGAGCAGCTTAGCCGAGTGGTGTAACTCTCGTTGACGACAGCCCCCAGGGCTCTATCGTTGTAAGGTCCATAGATATAGGTGATGTTATTCACTAACTGTTGTTCTGCAAAAGCATTGTATGCCATAAAGTAAACACAACTAGCTAAGCGGGTAGAAGTTGCTCTTCCCCCCGCTAAGATAATAGGCTCAAGGTCTTGAACGATACACAGCGCCGACCAGTATTAGCAGGCAAATGTGAACGGGACGAAGTCTAGAGATTCTTGAGATCTTCCAACTCGACTGCAACACAAGATATCTGTATGGTCTTGTGGTTGGGTGCATCACCTATATGTCCTCGACCGTACTGTTGTTAGATGGCCCGTAAGTAGTCACATAGTAGGTGGAAAGGGGTCCATAGCCATAGGTAGGTTGGTTAGTCAATTGGCCCTAGGGCTTCCAAATACCAGCTGGGGAGCGAGCAGACTACTATATAAACCCCAGGGGTCTATATGTGGCCGGTCTCCAAAGAAGCCCCCTTAGGGGTAAGTTCATAAACTCATGAACGGTCACGCAAAGCAATGCTGGCATTCATCGTTTTCTGTTGGGTTCCTGGGAGCCGGATGACTTGTCCAGACTCCAGAGCATTTCCAGGTCTAATGGGCAGCCTGCCATAAATCTTCAGTGCCAGTACCGACCTGATCGTGAATGATGGGGCCCTCTGCGAACAGCCAGCTGAGTGCTATGTTGTGAACACAACATCAGAACGGTACCCCGAGAAAAGGTGTTTCATGTGTTTTAAAAAGTGAGAGGTGGTATATTGATAGATCCCATGCCAGTACGGAAAGTTATGACCTCATGTTAGACGCTGAATTATCGCCATCTCAATCCTTTCCTCGACGTTTCTCATTGTACCCGGTATACCGTCATAAATGATACCCAAACAGACGTCTCTAGAGTCTTCCAGTCTGCGAACAAGCCCACGTGGCTTCCTGTAGTATTCCTCCTGGGGCTTCAGGATTAGTTGTTGGTCTCTTCATCTCTGAGCTTGTATCTGTTACTCGCGGCGCTATGTTGTGGCGGCTGTTGAAACGATCGTACGTGACGCTCGTCTTTATATGTGGCTGTATAGCTGTATGTGTACGTCTAGCCGAGCATATTTGAGGATCTAGAAGAAAGTACAGAGAATAATGGAAGGGGACAGCGTTGTCGCGTGAAGCATTGGCTGTATCTCTAGGGTATCACTCTTTTTCACACTTGCTGCACGAGGCGATGGCGGCCACCACGAGTTATTTAGCCCTCGTATTGCCTTAGGCTTAGTATGGGGCGCTATTACGTCGCCCGTTACATCTTACAGCCAGGTCCAATGGAAAGTTATCACTGGAAGGGATCCAGCTTGCATTTGCTTCTGGCAAGGGTCGCTCGCTCACGTCTGCTTCTAGCTGTAAAGACGGTCAATTCTCCATCGGAAACTGCCAGTTTGAGAAAGGAATTGGATTATAAAAAAAGAAGAATGTGCAACAGTACAAATTATTCACGAACATAAATATCTGATCTATTGGCTAAGCAGTGATTAAAGGAAATGTAAAATATTCTATTGTTTATCACGATGTCGAGACGAGTGCCATATGTTATGTGAGAGAATGTAGGTCATGTGGAGGAGCCGAAATTCACTGAGGCAGAATAATCGGGCAAACGGTATATGCGACCAGCAAGCAAGATGATAGTCAAGATGCAATAGTTGGAGTGCGTGTAATTTCCGAGAACATAGTCAATAGATCAGCTTACCCGTTCGAAATATGTCCCATACTTGCGCGGTATCACTTTCCAGGAGAATAAATGAGAATATTCTTGCGGCCGCCATGTTGTCATCCAGTTGTAAGCCGTAGGGCCATCTGCATAGACAGGCTCATGGCCGAGAGGCCCACATACTTTCCAGCTCTCGATGTTTGTAGGGAGTGCCTCTACCAAGCTGGGCCATCCAGCATCGGGCGTGGAAAGGTAGATATGGCTGAATTCTAGGCGTTTAAGACCTGGCTGAGCACGTAGGAATTGCAAAAGTGGTGGAGTACTCAGGATAAGGCCTCCCAACCGAATGAATTCGAGTTGAGGAAAAACGAGTGGCGTTTCCCCGGTCTCGTCTGATTCATCGCCTAGCATTTTCAATAAAGAATGGCCACCTCTCGCGGGGAGGTTAGGCCATTTACCGCCTGCCATAATTGATAAACGTCGGAGAGTTGGCTGGGCACATTTAAACAGTTCGACAAGTACCTTGGCTTTCCGAGCTTCGTCAGCTAGAAATTCGACATGTATCACATCCAGGCTAAGGTGCTGTAGACCTGTGAACAAGTGTCGAGTAGCGGGAGAATCATGAAGATGGTCAGCGAAGAACTCGGATATGCGCAAATGTTTGATTCTCCGGTTCGCAGCGTGGAGTGCCCGCGCGAGTATCTCGAGGAAAAAAGTACACGGGAAAGAGCCCCGACGTTGGACGTCAATCCCGTAAGAACTGAAGCAAATTTAAGCTAAGGTCATGTAAGTAATCATAAAGAACAGGTTCATACACGCAAGATTCCAGGCCAGGAAAAAGAAGGCGACCATCGAATATCCAAGGCTTGATCTCGATTTTCTCGAGGGCTGTCATAATGCCAAAGAGCCGCGTGAGTGCAGCGACGACAGCCTCTTCGTTTTCCTTTTGTTCTGCGATCTTCTCGTCCCAGGTGGTTCGAGCGGCATTGACCACATGAGCCTCCCTCTCCGGCCGAGCCCGCCGATGCTCGAGGACGCGCTCAATTGCGGCCTCCCAGTCGTCTCCGTCCGAGTCATCGTCCGGACCGAACTCAACCTCATCTACCGGCTCATGCATTTCATTTTGAAGTTGCATCAGATAATCCTGCCAAAACTTCTCACGATAATATGCGGGGTCGAAAATAAAGGTCTTTGTACATGGTGCCAGCGAACTATCTACGATCTCATCAATCACCTCGGGCAATTTCCCGAATTCGACAGTCCTGGTTCGACCGACATGGCCGTCGGGCAGTGCACGCTCTGTTGTAGGGCCAAAATTCCAGGGCGGGATTTCGTCCTGTCGCCGACCGGAGAACCTGAGCACTTCAAAGAGTGGTCGAAAGGCTATGGCTGCATACCGCTTATTTACCAAGCGCATACACAGAAGATCAGTCGTGCACGGGAGAAAGGATGCGATTCTGGCCAGCAATTCCGGGGGTAGGGAGTCCATGGCTGCTTTGAACTTCCACAATCAAAGGATGAGGCAGAAGACGAGCACATTAGGCACTTATTACTTTGAAAGACGTGGAGAGGGAGTTAGGAACAGTGGCCAGCCCACCCGGCTAATACTGTGCCGTCGATGTTCCTCCTTTCTCCCTTCCTTTATCCGTTAGCTAGTTACTGGTAAAAATCATAATAACCTTCCATGTTTCTAGTTAATAGTAACTACGTCCGTACTCTAACGTCTTTAAAGATACCCAGGTAGGTTAGCGCTTTTGGAGCCCACAACACCCAGAAATCCGCTAGGTAGGCACCTGCCTTACTTAGATACCTAGACGTAGGGTACCTATTATGTGCTTACATCCTATGTACTTAGTTTTTTTTGATGTCTTAACATTGGGAAGATAGATGATAGAAATGTAATACCTGGACCTAAATTTAGATTGTGGTCAGCTATGAAATAAACTTTTGATATAGGAACAACTCTATCAGCTCTCAGGCAACAGGGGCCAAAAATAAAGTAATGAATGGAATGATGTTAACAAGGATAAAGGGTTGAGGGCAAACATCGACAAGGCTGGGGCAAGGGAGAAAAAAGAGTTTACCAAAGGTTTAACTAACACATGGGCATCTCAGAGTTCTTATTATCATAAAGTCAATTTCATCTTATTATTTTCCAAATCAGACAAGTTGGCCTCAGTTTAGCTTGCCTAGCATTGATATACCCAGGTGTTAAACCTAGGTCAAAGTATGTAGTACAGCTAACGGTCAGCTACTCTTTAGTTGGAAACAGTGAATATAGAAAATTCAGGGAAAGTTCAGAGACCACCTAGTTCAAAGAGGTGGAAATATCATCAAATAGCCAGCCTTCATAGGTACCTACTTAGGTATGTATGATAATAAGCACTTGAAGTAGGTAGGCATCTACCTACCCTACATGTGGTGGTATCGATGTCTTCAGTGTAGCGTATGGCATCCTCGAGGTGCCTAACCTTCCAAAGCTAGGTACTGTAGGTGCACTACAGAGTAGGTACCTACGTAGTACGGTGGGAGCTACAGGTAGACTAGGTAGGCACTATCAATCAGTGCAGAAGCCCGCTTTTTTCTGCTTACACCAAACCCTGTCACGCTCTGCATCTCCTCTTCTTTCTACTTACCTACATACATACGCATACCTCTACTTACCCACATAATTTTTCTTTCTATGACAGCCACCTTGGATCTAGCCTGCCTAGTGTCGAAGAGGGTCTGAAGTATGAGAGGTGGGAAAGAAATTTCCCATTTTTATTTTCGCCTTGTCGTGTTTCCCTCCCACTGCCGCCCTGCCGCCTCCATCATCCACATGTAGCCACCCGGTGTGCTTCTCTTTGTTGACATAGCCGTCCGTCCATCCTCCAACTCCTCCAACTCCTCCATCTACCGAACCACCCCCCCTGCGCCCGCCTCCCCGACTCCCGACCTCTCCCCTCCGACCCGGCCACGTCGCTATGTTATGGGCCCCCTGGACGGCTGTTCCTACGTTTCTTTTCGTCTGTGCTCTTCTCGCCTGGTGGCTCATTGAACCGAAGACCACCTACTTGAATCTGATCGTCGCCGTCGGCTGTGCTTTCTTCTACTGGGCCATCGCCCCCGGGGTCGCCCAGTCCACGCTTACGCACGTGTACCAGCTGTCTATCACTATTGCCGCCTTCTTGCGACTCGACGCCTTGATTTTGTATCATGCCAATATGCTTCTAACCGGCGTCGCTTTCCTGTGGTATGCGCAACCCTCATGTCGCACTCGGTGCAATCTTGTCCTTCCCCCTTTGAAGTCACCTGTTGTTGCTGATCCAGCTGCTTCTTCACAGGCTGGTCCACCGAGCCGTCCAGACCCTGAGGAAATCCGTGAACGACCTTATCGGTATCTTAGGTGTTGAGGTTCCCGATGCACCCGACGTATCCCTTGCCGGAATACGCGCTGATGCGGCGACACTTAATTGGACGCGCCCCTTGCCCACTAGGCCGGTCGCAAGATTTACAATTCAAGTGAATGGGGTCAATGGTGAGTAATACGACCTGCTGAATTGAGGTTTAAGGGACAAACTGTTGATGCTGGCTGTATTCAGTTGGTGACTCTGCGAACCAAGAGACAGCTATTACTGTAACTGGCCTAAAGCCAAATCATTTCTACAACATTCGGGTCATCGCCGTTGGTTACAATAATTTTCAAGCCGGTAGTCGAGTTATCCGTCTACGAACATTTGCCAGAGATGGCCGCCCCCAGCTCGGAGATGGACGCCTCCCGTCTAATTTCACCCTCGATGAACACCAGATTACCGCCCCTAACGATCACCCTGATGAGGACGGGATATCACGTGGGCCTGCGGCTGGTGTCGAAACAGCGTCGATTCCTGACGGCTCCTCCTTATCTCCCCGCGATGTGAACATGAATCCTACGCTTGGTAGACGTAATACTCTAACGAGGAAGCACTCCCAATCGACAGCTAGTATGGAACAGTCTGTGAGAGATGTTGTAGAAGAGCACTCAGCGCAGTCACTGCAAGAGCTAGGAGAGAAATTTGAGAGCATTCGCAAGGAGATTGAGGAAATCCAACTCCAGATTGCAAAGGACGAAAAAGAACATAAAGAGTTGGTGGAGGAGTTGGCTGAGGAAAAGAAGCTAAAGAGACGAGTGCAGAAAGAGAAAGACGACACGACGGAGAAGTTGAAGCGGGAAATGGGTTCGACGGAGAGATCTATGCGAAGCGCGCAGCAAAGAAAAGCCCAGAAAGAGAAGCTGTTGCGGGATAGGGAAGCAGAGCGACAAAAGCTTCACCTTGATATGGCTAAGTGGGAGAAGGAGATTGCATCCATGCGTAAGCGGCAGGGGTGCTTTGAGAAAGAAAGAGAGCAGTGCCAGGAGCAGGGTGATGCGCGAAGTGAGGAGCTCCGTCAGGAAATCACTCAGGCACAAGCATGTCTCGCCCAGGAAGAAGCCGAATTAAAAGAGAAGGGTAGAGAGTTAAAGGAAGCAGAGGATCAACGGAAAAAGCTCCCTGGTGGAGAGGAGAGCGAGGAGTGGCGAGAAAAAGATGCTGAGATCAGACGGAATTGGGACACCCGGGTGAAGGAGCTACAACGGCGGATGTATTCTGCTAATAGGCAACTGCGGATGGCTAGTGATTATGAGCGTGTGCTACAAGCTCAAATAGCAGCAGCTCACCAGTCTGGTCTGCCCTTCATGTATAGTCAGGCCAACTCGTCTGGGGTTGATTTTGACCTCGCAACTCAAAACCAGCTGAAGAGGCGAAGTCGGAATAGCAACTCCCTATCTACCGTCGCGGTTCCTTCACCCGCTCAATCATTTGCGGTGGTAGACCGTCCGTATGGAGCTGCATCGAGTTTTGTTCCATCGCGGTCGACAACCATGCCACCTCCATTCGCCCCAGGGCCTTTTATGGACGCGAGCGCTCCTTTCTCGGCCCCGCTTGACGAGGAGAGCATCAAAGCTCTTACAGGTGGTGCTCCTCTCAGCCCGACCGCCACGTCTCTTTTACCCGCCGGCATGCTTGACGATCTTCTGGGTGACGATGAGCCTCCTAGTCCTGGGTCTCTGCTGCCCCGTCATGATACATTCGGATCAGGTCTAAGTCACGAATTTGATGCTCAATCCCCAACATCGTCAATTCGGTCACCCAGCCTTCTGTCCAGCCCGCAAAGTTCTACGCAGCATCTGCCATTCTCTCAGTATACCGGAGAAAATAGTGAACGGCGGTCTCTCAGGGGACTTCGGGGCGACTTTGGTCCGTCTTCGTCACCAATACCTCCAGCCGCCCAAGCTTCCAACCGTAATCGCTTCTTGCCTTGGCTTCACCGAGGCGCTAAAGAAACGACAGAAGCTCCGGCGCTAGGAACACTAAAACCAACTGAGAGCCAATCTCTACCCCGGCAGACCGAAGATGGCGAGCCTGCTCCTAATAAGCGAAGGATCAGTTTCTCTGCCGGATGGAACATGTTCAACCGGGTCACTGCACCGCCTAGACCTGATTCCATGGAAGCTACTGCAGCGAGTCCGAGAGGCCTTGCGTCGCGGCGGCTGGGACTTGCCACAAATACAAGTAGTCTTGGCAGCAACATATTTTCCGAGCGAGATCCCAATAGCCCGAGGCCCCTCTCAATCGCATCATCCGAGATACCTCGCCCTTCTACCGATAGTGGCTCTATATGGGGTAGAGGTTTGCAACCGCCGAGCCGACCATGGCCTACAGAAGACGGACTTTGGAGTGGGTCACGGAACCCATCGCGACGACCCTCAGTTCATGGGTCTCCTTCCCAGCTGAAGACGACTCTCGCCGATGCAGACGATGAGATCTTGGACGAATCCGAGCTGCTCCATGCCTCTCCCAGTCAGGTTGGCATTATCGGAACTAAGCCAGTCAAATCCTTAAGTCAACGCCTTAATCCGGCTGCGCCTACATTCATGGGTGGCCTGTTTCGTGCAAGAGTAGAAAAAGAAAACCAATCGGACAAGGAAACGAAGGACTCCAAAGATAAGCCTAAGAGTAAGGGAAAGGAGAAGGAGTCCAAGGAGAAGAAACCTCGGCAGTCTTTCACCTCTGTCTCTGATATTGGCACTACCTCGCTTGACGAGTCGCCATCGGATGCTCGCAAATCCAGGGACAGGTTCTCAGTTGATTCCCCTTCGATCACGGAATCGCGCGAATCTCTGACGCTTGAACACCCGTTTTCGCATTCGCTGTCTGACCAGGCGGGGAGCATTGGAGTTAAGGAGCAGGAGAGTGGGCTTAGGAAACTGCTGCGTAAGGGGAGCTCATCCAAGTTCAGCTTTTCTTCTGTACGGGGCCTAGGTAGTAAGAAGGGACCCAACAGTGTCACAAGCTCGGATCGGAATGCATCTGGCGACCGTACAAGTTTTGACGAGTTTGCGGAAGACAATAACGGCCAGTTCCTGGGTCGTAGCTACGACAGTCTACATAGCAGCCCTCTGATCGGACCGACAAGCGGACCTCGGTCAGCTAAGGACAAGCCTGTTGGTTGGGGTTCACGGTTTGCCATGAAAAAGAAGACAGGCAAGGAGAAAGAAAGCTTGGATTTGGAGAGGGAAGAGTAGGTTTCGAACACAGTATTAAATACATCATCTGCGGAAAAGTAGCTTCTAGATTTATCTCGTAGCGACTGGTGACAATTCAAAACTATCATAAATAAAAGCCAAATCCGGTAGTTTATATGGACTTTTCCGTTACTCATTTCCATTCCTCAATAGTTATCTAGAAAATCTTCGAGGGGGTGTCTGAGCTATGTACCCTGGAAGATTACCTATAGAGAGCGGCGGTGGATGGCGGCAGTACTTTTTCATGGTTCGAGCTTAGGTAAGTAGACTGATAGTACAGTGATGGGAGCTCTCTTGCTTGGCATCGAAACTTGCTCGTCCGTGAAACTTGCTCGCTCTTCTGTCACGACAACGAATATAAATCCCTAAGCTTCCTAAGAATTTCCTAAGAATTCACGGCAGACGTTCTCCGAATGGCGTTATTATAGAACGAACTGCCCTAAACCCTGCAACCTACGCGGGCTACCTAGATAGGGTTAAGCCAAGCCATTTCGACGGTTTAGCTGCCTCGAGGTTCTGTTTCCTCGACACTGCATAGCGAGCAAGAGGGGAAGTTATTTGGCCAGGAATTGGTTAGATGTTCGAGTACCTGCTTTTCTAGAACCACGAATCATCCGATCAATTGCTTTCGAACGAGCCGAGAATTGTCACCTATAATAAAATATTTGCTTCCCACGAGCGAAATTCCCTTCCCTCGTCGATTGAATATTCACATACGCACACGTAAGAGCTGACGGGCCAGCTCATGGCCGCCGCCGCCGCCGCCGCCACTACAATAGCGCAAGCGACACCGATCACGATGGCGCCCGCGGGAGAAGCAGACGGAAGCAGGGACAGTAGTGGCGGGACAGGGGAGGAACGTCTGCCGATGCCGTCGCGGAATCCGCTGCCGCTCTCGGCCAGCCAGGAGGCGCAGGTGCGGGAGGTGTTCAATGCGCGCGTGAGGGCGCATTGTGCCGATGATATCAAAGGTAGGGAGGTTCTGGTCATCCCCTTGTTTTTATCAATAGTCCCTTCGTCCCCTCCTTCCTTGCCTAAGAATGCCCAAACCCAAACCCAAACCAAACTAAACTATCTATCTATACATCCATCCGATAAAAAATACCACTTGCCAATAGACCCCTTTGCTGACCACAAAAACCCCCTCCCCCAACAGCCTTCGCAGAATGCGCCCGCGGCCGCACCTTCTCGATCCCCTTCTCCTGCCGGGCGCTCTCGCACGCCATGAACAGCTGCATGCAGGCGCACGCGACGCCCGCGGAGCACGACCGGGCGCGCGAGGACTGGTTCGCGGCGCGCATGACGCGGGCCCGCGAGCGCGAGCGCCGGGAGCGCCGCAAGCTCGAGCAGGAGCGCTTCCACCGCGAGTGGTGGGGCCTGCCCGAGCGCGACCCCGACCAGCTCCGCGCCGAGCTCGAGAGGCTCGAGCGGCCTGAGCGCATCGGCGGCGCGGTTAGGAGGCGTGGTGATCCTACTTCTACTTCTACTTCTACTTCTACCGCTGCTGCTGCTGCTGCTGCTGCTCCGACGACGACGACGGCGACTTCTGGATCTGAGGGTGGGGCGAAGGGTGGGGAGGGGAGGTAGTACTGTCTGTCTGTCTGTCTAGTCTGACTCTCTGCCGGGGAAGACAGGGGTAGGATGGGGAGAATTACGAGGGAGAGAGTGGGCGAGGAAAGAGAGAGGGGGGGGGACAGGAGAGGAGGGATGGGATGGGATGGGATGGAACATATGATGTTCACTCACGTATTGTTGAGAACTATGGTTTTATGTGTATATGTCCATGTGTATGTATATTTCGTGTTTTCTTTCATGTTTGCATATATGGCCGGCGTTTCTTGGTTGCTTGCTTACTTTCTCGCTCTCCCCTTGTTGCGTGGCGAGCTGATATAGAAGTTTAGAATCTTGTTACGCTACTCTTCGCCAAGATACAAGATTTATGGCTATGACTCGATGCCCGTGTTGCCCAGTTGTAACCGTTCTGACAATTAACAGAAGCTCTGTTACATGGAGTTCAAAGGCGGCGGTTTCCTATCTTCAGTTTGCATGATTTTTACGACTAAAAATCAGTCTCGTTTTGCGCGGCTAGCATCTTGTATGTAGTGTATTCGCTCTATTCTTCGCGAAATTGCAGGAACTTTTATCTACTTGACCCCCTATGCTTTTTCTGTAACCAAGGCATTGCAGCCCTCTACATCACTTGGGGGTATTTTCCAAGTGTCTTCTCTTCTGTAACATGGTATCTCTCTAGAAATGGTCTCCTTCTTTCTAGTTTTCTCTGCCTCGTAGATGCACTACCACCGTCGGAAAAGGGTTCTTAGTTAAGAGTCTCCTTGGGTAGTGTGGTGACCTTTTCGTCAAACAGCGTCTTGGCACCAGCCCAGACAGGGTCATTTTGCCAGTCATTAAGTTTGAGCAGACATGGCAAAAGGTCCTTGCTGAAGGCTTCTGATGACTCTCGCGGTAGTAACGAAGGTAGGTGATCAATACTTATGACACTTAACGGCTCACCCTCGAGACCCTCTACAGGAACGGTGGGATGTGTGAATGTCGTTGTAATGCTGTAAATCGGAACTAGATCGGGATCCACGTCAGTTAACTGAGCAAAATCTCTTATCTACGTTTACACGCGACCCTTCTTTTGATAGATGAACATTTTCTATATCTTACCAGGATTCTAAGCATAACGGGTTAGTAATTAACATTGATACAGAATGGAGTTATGGGTATACGAACGTTGGGGTTTGTGGTATCGGCCGAAACGTCACATACGACGGTAAGCTTTCGGCCGGGCTCCTTCAATGACTCCAAGTTTACGAACTAATAGATATAGAGTTAGTCACTATTAAATCATACAGGAACAAGCAGTAGGGTTCCAAAGCGAAGCAGGAGGCTTTTTACTTACGTGTGGTATCTTGGACGTTAGATAAATGCCTGTCAACCCCGATGTAAGTATCACGATTGAACCCAATAGTTTTGAGACTAGCCAAGACCGTAAGGCTACGAATTTAGGCAAAACTCACAGTTGACAAATATGTCGCTTTCGTGAATTTCCTTGAACGGGCCTCCCTTGGCGGTCTCTGCCATATCCCATTTGATGATCTGTTCATCAGGGATGCCGGCCTTAAGACACATATCGACGGCTCCGCGCCCACAGCGTCCCAAAGCGCCGATGACGATGACACGAGGTAAACGTCCAGCCTTGGCACGTGCGGCCTCGAGGTTGTTCTTAATGTCGGCGACCAGCGCAGATTCGTTCGGGTAGCTCTCAACGCCGGGGAGCAACTCGCCTGTGGGATGTGTTTGCTGCCACGCCCAGTTCTTGAGGGCAAGAGCACTGCCACTGAAGCCGGCGGAGTAGCCGAAAGAAGAAACACGGCGACCGGTGCTGGGATCTTGAAGGAACTCGAGGTCTAGAAGTGTTCCACCTCCGCGGGGAAAGCGGGCGAGTACTGCTTCCCATCCACCCTGGCCTAGCACAAGTAAATATAGTGTCCGTCAATTAAGAGTGATGGTCGAGCTATCGCTGGGGGAATCGCTAGCAGGCGGGTTTGAGAGGGTTGTGGGGGTGAGACCAGGGAGGTAGACTATAGAGAAGTCAGTTTCTTGCGCAAAATGGCAGGTTATTGCCAAGAGAAGCCGGTTGAGATCAAATCATTGACTAACCCTTTAAAGCAATGAGCGAATTGCACATGTACGTGCTTGAGAGGAACTGTAAGAAACGCCAAGTAGGCAATTGGTTAGCCAATGGTCTATGTGTATGCAGATATCTATCTTCCTAAGTGACATAGTAGCACTACAGGATCGCATGGCGTATTCTGCGGTGCTCTTCCGCGGTTCACGGCTGCAGTGTGATGATAGATTGTTACGACGAATTTGACGATTTTGCTGCTTACATTCCTCCTCTGGGAGCTCCTTGAGCCCAATAATGATGTGGTCGGCCGGGGCTTCACGCCAGCTGCCCGTTGGGACGAGAGAGCAGCCGACGGAAGCGAACTCCTCATCATCGAAGATGCGCGCAGGGCTTCTCTCGACATTCACTATGTAACCAGCATCAAGCAGGGCCTTCGCGGTTGTTGGCGTGAGGGCACTACGGTGCTCTAACGCTTTCTCCTCGTGACGAGCGTGGAGGATTGTGGGAGCCATAGTGACGCAGATATGGTGATATGGTGATATGGTGATATGAAAATGCGGCGGTACAGAAGAGGGGGTGGAAGTAGGAGTAAGCGTGAATTGGACAAAACCACACGAGATCAAGCGAGTTGTGTGTGTTGGTGTTTGGTGTTGATCTCTTGATGTGGATGAACCAGTACAGCAGCAACTTTATAGCGGGGCAGGTTACAGAGTTGAAGGTGGGATGATTCACCCTTATCCAGATTTTAGCTCCGATCTCGCTCTGTTCCCAGCTCGCCCAATGACTTCATATGCCTGTTTCACCCGCTACATCGATTCAACCAATACCTAAGTATATGTAGCCCAGACATGCCAAGTTTAACCAGGTACTTACTTAGTACCTACGCATACATAGCCAGTATTAGGTAACATCTCAGGGTAACGTAGGTACATATGTATGCACCTAGGTACTTAGATAGTAACATTAAACCCTTGCCTAAGACACTTCCAATGTATCACTGTTGGCTCTTCCAAGACTTGTGGGAATACATGCATTCACTATTGCATGTTGTGTTATGATAACTAGAGTCGTTATTAGTTAGCATCGCTCACATAACTAAAGACAAATTAAGACGGCTCTGCTTCTCAACTTCGGTGCCATTTGATTATCTCTGCAACCCACCACCAATAGAATACGATAGCATTTGCGATGCTACTCTCTCTATGAATTTGTCAGGGGCAGCCGAAGGGTGGGAATTTGCGTACAGGACTATGAAATATTCATGCTTTTCCCGGAAGGCCAGCAAACCCTTCTTTCCCTGTGAATGTTCATTCATTAGGTATCCAAGGTAGGACCTAGGGGTTTCACTAGAGTTAGGGCAACCTATTAAACAAACCTCTTCCCGAAGGTTGGATGGTGGGAAAGAGTAAAGCAGCATTCATGATCAAGGCAGTGGCAGACAATAGCATCTTAGCAACAGCAGTTAGTTATCATGGCGGAATTCCTTCACATCAACATCTTGTATATCGTCTCATCAACTACAGAACCGATTACTTCAATAGGTACAGTTAGCAAGTAGAATTTCCCTATATATTAAGTCTTCGAGCTTCCCACTGCGTGACACACACGGATCAGGATCACTCTTGCAACCACATAAGCAGCAGCCGGGGTTCTGTTGCGTCTGGTCCACACCAATCCTTCGATAAACACCATGATATTTCTTCATGTTCTCCTGCTTCTCACTACAGCCTAGGCGGCTATTGTTCCTCAGGTACGCTGCCTTATGCTATTATAACCCTAGTTCAGACAAAACTAACTCTCGTTTTTCAATAGGAAAACAGCTTGACCGACGAGCTAGACTTCCTGACCGAGATGCCCGACAACTATTCAATCGGTGACATCGAATGGAGGGGATTTGAGGATTTCGACCCAGATCAAGTATTCACGGGTACAATCGAGGTAAGCTTGGCACTGACAACCACTTTTATTTTCCAACCCGCTGCTTTGAATAACTAACAATGTGACCTAGGACGTGATTCAGCAGATGAAGCAAATCAAGGGAGATAACTACACGCCCAGCTTTGTTTCCAATGCCGAGACCGAAGCCCTTGAGGATGAGCCCAGCTACAATGTAGCCGTGAGTCAACTTCTACCCAATCAATACACCCACGGAGACATCCAAAGGAGTATTCTAACCTGCGTGAGCTTCTACCAGACCAACCACCTTCGATGCGGTGGTAACGGTGCCAACATCAACGAGATCGCCAAAGGCGTCCACTACCTGAACCACTTGCCCGAATATGCCTTCTGTTTGAACAAGGCGCAAACCTGCGGCCACATCAGCTGTAGCCAGAGTTCCGGCATCATTTTGTGCAATAACAAGTCTCACCCCACTATATACAAGTGCAAGATGTTCGGGCCTTATGCCAAGAGCATTCTTGGCGCATGTATCTTCTACCAGAACCATCTGCTAGTGTCCGGGAAGGTTACCGACGACACTCGTAACTTGGATGTGGTAGTCAAAAAGGTATCCTGTTAAGGAGAAATGTTGGCGGCTGATGCGGGCGGCTCAAAAATGGATAAGCTGGTATTCGCCCGCGATGCTATCCGAACGTCCTACGAAGATCCGGTATAGGTATAAATATTATTTTTAATCCTCAGTGACCTATGTTGAGTTACTAGTGACAAGTCTTAGTATGGATTCGCCATTCGGTAACAAAATCATGAGTACATTCTCATGATAGCCGGCGTGTGAATCCCCGAACTACTTTTGGCGGCACGAACTAACGTGAATTTGGGGTCATATCAAACATCTATAAGTGCCTGCCTGGCATACGTCTAATAGGTTCAGTGGCCACTGTCGTTTTCTGGTATGTGGAGGGATTTCATTCTAAATCCCTATGAGAGGGTTAGTTTTTTGGGTGTGCACCAATGCCGGAGGAGACGCCGAGGAAGTCTTACGTCAAAGGTAGCCCGAATTCTCCGGACCACACCTCTACTGCATCTCAGCGTCTTCAAATCCATACCATCTGTCTCGCCGGCCCAGTCTAAGTACTCGGATTCCATATGTTCGCTTGTATAAGGAGATATTGCCATGAAGCCATAAAAGTCGATGCCAATGTGAAATCCCTCGAGATGAGCTTCGACAAGTAGAGGCTCTTCGGAACCCGGGAAGATATAGCCGATCTCGATGTCTTGGCCGTGCTCCGTCTCGAAAGCCAGGCCGGATATAAACTTGGCGTCGAAGAAGTCAATGAAACTGACGTGGATAGCCACTATTTTAGATGATGGCAGTTCGATTTCCGCTTGGAGTAGATCGCGTTTCAGGTCACCGAATACTTCAGAATCAGGTCCAAGAGACCTTTCGAGGGACTTCCACAGAAGTTTAGGACCCTCTTCCAAGTCTTGCGACCAGTCTGACTGTGACTGCCCTCTTAGCTCGCTCAACTTAGTGATCTCATCAATAGCCCGCACTAGTGGCCGCAATGTCTGTTTCCAGATGCGAAGGCGGTTTCGCTCACCGAGGCCGACCCGGTTGGTCTTAATTCGCTGCTTGGATACTCGATAGAGCTCCTTCCAATCGATACCGCCTCTATCAGAAGGCGAGAGTAAAAATGCATCAAAGAAGAAGTCCAGCTCGCGGCCGGGCCAGAATCTACTCTGGAAGAAATAGTGAGAGAGCGGAGTGGCGGCTATAGCGCGCGAAGAAAGGCGGAAGGAGAGAGTGTCCTCGGTAGTTACATAAGTAAGGATGATTTGTCTTAGCTCCACTGGGAGTATATAGAACCGGTCGAAGGATCCAGACGATGAGGGGTTAATTGGTTCCGATGCTTCATTTATTGAGATTGTATCATCAGTGCTCATCCGTACTTGAGCTAGACTAGTCTTCAGCTCGGGGATGTGGAAGGGATCGTGGTGTGCACTTGGAATGAGCAGGTGTGGCGTGAAGCGGTTTCTAATACTTTGATCCCTCCTTCTCCCAAGGTAAAACCCACCAATATGTCCCCACATAGGGACGTGCGATGGGTGCGGAATAGAGCGTAAAACACGCCATAGCGTCTTCAGGTCAACTGGGCCTGGAGCGGAGGCCTGCTCAGCCAAGCGCCAGCACGAATCATGGAAATGAAATCCCCAGGCATAACTTTCCTTCTCAGGCTCCAGTGCTTCCAGGTCTGGGGGGTCGAGGCCTCGGATAGTGATCAAAGACCGGGGATCTAGGTTTGGGTCATCGAACCGCTGATGAGCCTTAGGTGGGAGGTAGTTCGTCTCCGCTTGCCGGTGGTAGAGGGCGAGCCCCGAAAGCTGCGGCTCATTGTTATCTGGTCCTATACAGTAGACGGCCCTAAAATAACCTGACCATTGGCTCTCGAATATAACACGCTCACGATTGCCAATGCCGCAGAAGCCACATTTGAGTGGCTTTGACATGTCGTTTGACTGTATCTCAATAGCCATCGTTGAAAAGACCTCCCACCACGCAGATAATACAGCAGAAAGGGGATATAGGAGATATTATATATGAGCTCCGAGAAGCTGGTAAGCGTGCCTGGGTTGGCATGTCAAGGAGCCCGAAGAGGAGCGGAGAGGGAGAGGGATCGGCGACCGTCACCAGCTGCAGTAACCACAGACAAATAATCACGTGATGCTATAACTGAAGCATCTTCGGAGATAAAGATGTATCTAGGTATTAGCTCTACTGTTACAGTCTTTCTATATTACGTATCCTACTCGCTCCAATGTAGCCGCATCAACGCACTGGTAACCAACAGATAGCGTAATCGCTAATCGAGGTTGTCGATATAAAGGCAATCGGTGCCTGATCCCGCCTTGAAAGTCTTCGTTCCCAGCGATCCGATGAATTCGCAAAGCTCTCCTTTCCTGAAGTTAACGCCGTGGCAGAACCAGTAGTCATCGTTGCCTTGACGCTTCGCCTTCTCAAAGCTTCCGGTGCACGCGTTCATGCAGGTGGAAAGCAGGTCGGCCTTGTCGTTATGCGCCTCTCTCTGTTCCGCCTTCGCGGGTGTGCACGTGGTGTCGCATCGGACGAGCCCTAGGTAAGGGTTGCCCCAGGCTTTCTCTGTCGTGGCGTCGCATTTACAGAAGAGGTCATAGTCCGGATACTTCACGAGTTATTAGTCAAGGTTCAACTCGATCATTGTTGTTTTACATCCTGGGCCACACAACCGCATATAGCCATATGGGTTCTAAAACGGGAAATGAATGATTCAAGAATACGCACCCCAGTAGTCTGGTTGGGCGGATCTATACAAGTCGTATTTGTCGGCTTTGGGCAGGTCCTCGATGGCACTGCCAAGCTGGTTCCAGCCATCATCGCTAGGATGATGGCCCACGTTTTGAAAGACGGAGACATGATGGCAAGGGGCAAGGAGGATCGAGGAAATGAATCTTACCGCAAGAAAGAACGTGTCCGTTTCCTCGAACTAACAGAACACAGGGAATATTCGCTTCTTATAGTTCAGATGGACTACGGTAGTTTACACGTGGTTAAGCATAACCAGCTGAAGAAATGTCATTTTGGCATGCCTTGCTTATGATCTACGTGCATTTACGGCGTACCTCTATGTATATGTAGCGTGGGTTATGGAGAATTGTATAGGTATTTGCAGTTCTGCCCAAGTTCAAGCCCTGTTACCCCACATCGTTTCATTATTATGAACAGTTCTAGTAATTGCTAGTGCCAATCTTCAACCACCATGGACAGATCTTTTCCTCGGACGTTGCGTCTATGTTTAGCGCTGGATCTTTCAAGCAGCACCCCAACGTTGCAGTCAATTCTCCAATACGAACAACTCTGACATAGGCAAGAGAGAGGGCCTTACCACAGGTTGAAAACTACCCCTTTTCCTAAACAATGGCTCTAGGCTGGCTGATAGAGGAAGACTACGCTTGACAGCTCGAAGACACTAGACAGTAAGTACCTAATATTAATTAAATCCTCAAGCGTTATCAATAGCTTGGCGTAAGACCCGTTTATGAAGTCTATCTACGTTACCTAATTCGGTCGGCGAGCGTTTCGATAACCACTCACAACATCCATGCTGTACCCCGGCCCTCAGCTGACAGAGCTAGGTCCTCAACTAGAATAAGTGTCAGATGAATGTATTTTTCATGGGAATAAGCGATCTTCGATTGCTTGATTCTTCAAATAAGCGAACGTTATAATTTCCTGCATCCTCTGAGATATTACAACACCAATTCTTAACTCCTAAGCAAGGCATACTCTTTAACATCGGTCCTATTCGTTTGTCTGATGCATGCCGGTTGCCCAACATAGAACTTATCCGCAATTAATCAACGTTCTTGGCGACAAACACGAGAAGTATGTCTCACAGCGTCTTTGCGTTAGTTTAGGTATAATCTTCTACTATAAGTAGTGCAGTGGTACTTGCCCATGTCGATCCGTAGGGCTGGGCAGGAGACTGGGGACGGGGAGTTTCGTATCACTGGTCAGAAAAGGGGTATCCTCCAAAAGCCAAGAACTAGATAAGTAACGCTAACTTACGGCATAACGTTACCTATTTAACTGTGAACTAATACATTTCCTTCGTCATAATCCGCAAGTTGCTGCATACAGCAGTAGGCTATCTTGAGTGAGTGAGGTTTAGATAGCTGAGATTAACCATGCGAAAGATAGTGACCTTCCCATCGGTTGTGCTGCCGTTGCATTATATAACCATAGAGCAATCAACCCTTCAAATGAGTTGATATTCTTAACTGTACGATGTTCCGGCGAAGCTGCTCCTCAGTTTAGAAAGGATAGGCACATTAAATAGGAATATTTTCTACATTTAAAACAGACTATGTGGTTGTTTGAATATCCAGTCGTTCAAGCCCTTGCTTAGGTTGACATAATCAGTATTAACTGCCTTAGTAACTGCCGATGACCGATTGAGTTACATATTTCGTATAGGCATGCAACTCTCGTTTTACTACCTGAAGGCTTCCGGAAGGCTTCCGAGAGGCCTCAAGGTCGCCTGGCGCTTTAGAAGAATATCGTGATCGAGTATTTTCTCTAAGCTATTGCTCAAGTCCTTGTTATAACACCCCGGGAGCCATCTGCACTCCAAACCCCATGCACTATAGTAAAAGGTACCAAACAAGTCAACTGATGTAACATAAAGTAAGTGCGTTCTGCATCTGAAAAGACTAAATACCGTAACAACCTGCCGTAGCTAGCAAGCGCGTTTTATACTTTTTGCTCTCTCTCTCTCTCTCTCTCCCTCTCTCTCTCTCTGTGTGTGTGTGTGTGTGTGTGTGTGTGTGTGTGTGTGTGTGTGTGTGTTCTAAGATGACCACAATGGTTTCTGGCTCTAGGAGCAACTATACGCGCCTTAAGTGTGAATTACCGCGCTAACCCACTACTAGTGAGAGTGCTCGCAACAGAAAATAGGCAGGCAACCGGTTATTGACCTCTGTTGTCGCTATAACGCTAATAATTAAGAGTATTGTTGTTAGGTTTAGCACTATAAATGCTCACATTTTCATTATTAAGGTTTCCTAACTAAATCTAAAGACGCTCCAGTGTCTGATACTCACTGCAAACTTTCTAGGAGACCACTCGTATCGAAGGAAAGGGGCCATGGCAAAGTGGCAAACGTTTGCTCTGCTTCTCAGCCTCAAAAACCAGTGGTTTGAACGTTTAGCATAGTCATAGGAGCATGTACTTATCGCTACTTATGTCTAGGTTCTATCATATATTCACAGCTGGTGATTTCATCCATATATACCACTCCGGTTATGCCATAGGACACCTCCCCTTTCAAACCCGCCGACCTCGTATTGTGTTTCATCGGTATTTTTATAGTCTTCAACCTCCCTCTCCTCCGCAAGCGGACACGAATGCCTCGGATCCCCAAGACACCACATCAGAAGCCCCAATCGATGCCAATACAATACCTCCCCTGCTCTGACGTACAGGAGTAATAAGCCGAGGTGACGATTACGAAGGCATCCCAAGTACAGAACTGCTAAGTGGTTCTTGCTGAATTTATTTTGGAGATAAGCTCCGAACGCCCGGTGGCGATCTCTTTCTTCTGGTATATAGATTGGTGACTGGTACTCAGGCGAGTCCGTAAACAAGAGGGACACATCCGGGTAGAAACGCCTGAATCGGGTCGGCTTTGACGCGCTGCTAGATGCTGGCTCTTCATCCTCCAATTCATTCCAAGCTACGTTGAACTCCGCGAATGAAGCTAGGCGTCCGTCGAAGTGGCCATACGTAACTGCACCCACCCGCCGAGTCGACAGGAGGCAAGCAGGCTGGCGCTCCTTGGGAGAGTTCCAATCGAACAGAGCTTGAAAGTCGTGGTGAACGTGGCATGAGCCATTTATTCTCCAGCCCTGTCCATGGTTCGGAGGCTCGGTGAATACAAACAACTGGCTTTGTAGCTGGCGGTCCTTCAACAGCGTTTCCCCTAGTTCCAGCTCTAGCTCCTCGCGATCAAAATACTCGTCTGCCTGAGCGTCGGGCCGCGTGTTGCCTAGGCTATACCCAAATACTTGGGAGATTCCATACACATTGTCTTCCTCTACACTCGCCCAACGATACCGCGCAATGGTCAATAAGTTAAGAGGATTCCCGTTGCGGGCCACTGTAACACTCAGGGTTAGTAATTTCTATTTTGGGACCCCCTGTACTCGAAAGAAAACGACTCATAAAATTACTCACTTGCATTGACGCCGGATACCTGCACCCACATGGACAGTTCGTTGAGGAAGGCGTCAAGCCCGTCGCACGACACGAAATATTTCCAATCTCTAGAGTACCGTAGCACTTGTCGACATGACTCCGCGAACTCTTCCAGAGTGTACAATGAGTCTTCAACCTTCATAGGTGGGAATGACGACGACGCCGATGTCGTTGGTCGTTCAACCCGAAGATCGGTGCTAGCGAGTAAAAAGTAGGCTCTTCTTGCAAGGAATGCCTCTTGAAGCGTCCACAACCCAGTGAACCATGGGTCGCACAGTATCTCTTTGACACCTTCAAGGACCTCAGTTTGTGCGCGTTCATCAAAGCGTAGGCGCAGGCGCGGCGTTTCCCCCCCTTCCGCCTCCTCATTCGCGCTAGATCGCACGGTGCGCAATAAGGAGGCCGTTCTCCCCAGCAGACCAAGTCGTCGCGTGAGACGCACGATGCTGGCATTGTCACGACCTATCTGTGACAGCCACACCGCCACGTTCGAGGCCCGTAAGAAGATTTGAGCTTGGCGCCCGATCTCGCGCATGGCCATCGGTCCCCGCCTCTGGTCGATACATGCGATGTCGAGCCAGACGAAGTCCACGGCTGGGACGATGCTGCATACACGCCGCAGCACCTGAGTCACCTGTGTTGGGCTGAAATGGGCATGTTTGACGCGTGGTATCGTCCACGGTACGCCGTGTATCTCCAGAGCCATGTCTCCGGCTGTGTCCTCGACTCGCCATCGGCCCCACGTGTAAGACACAGCCCGGTACGAAGGCTCCTTGTAGCCGCCGTACACATTTCCAGGGGTCCACTCGTAGGACGTCATGGTCTTCACGTGTAGAAGCCGCTGTGGCCAGTCCTTCAACTCATCGATATGTGTGTACGTGTAAGGGAACTCTATCGGGATATACCAGTCATCGGGGAGTGGGCGCTTCTCGCGCTGCTGAGCCGCTGTGTCATCTTGAAATCTCGGTAGCTCTTCAAAGGAGAGAGTTTCGGCAGGGACTGTGGTTTGTTCAACCACCTTGTGTTTACCATAATCATTAAGCTCCAATCTTGGTTGCTTAACGAAACGGGGACGAAAGCTCGACTAGGAATGCAATGTCAATAACTCCACCGCAGCCGTGGCGACTGTCAAGTCTTACTAGGTTTGGACCGTTTGCATCTTCTTCGCCTATTGAATTATCTGGCGCAAGGTTATTATCATTCACATGTATTATGATACTTGAGCTCGTTATGTCCTCATTGGTGGAATAATACGTCATTGTGTTTTGTATACAGAAAATCAAGTTGAAGATAGTACACAAGCGACGCGTTGCAATATGTGGTCTCAATTCAAAAGATTATTTTCGAAAGATCCTTGCAAATTACTGCTAGAGCCTAAGTATTTATGCGCTTCCCGTAGGTACTAAGATAATAGAGGCATTCAAAAAGCAGGCCATCGCTTACAGCATACTGCCTTACCAAAAGCCACCGAGGCGTTGAATCCATACAGGTAAGACATATGTAACTCATTACCTAGGTAGGCTTAGTTACATAGGTGAGTGGCTGTGATCTGTACTTTGACTAAACTTATGCACATCTTTGCTGTCATCTGTAGCCCATGAGATGGATTCAATTAAAATATAAGATGTGAAGTGATTGGGTAAGATGCGAATCACCTCTTGCACAAAACTACTAAGTATAAAAACCCACTTAGTAAATATTAAGCAATCTATTGTATTCTATAAGAATATTATTTAGAATATGCCAGGAGTTTTCTCTATTACGAAAACAATTAGTTCGGATTAAGTAAGCAAACGACATAGAGTACGAAGGTTCCGGCAGAAAGTTCTAATCATTCTTAGCAACTCTACATAGTGTGTATAGCTTGGCTTCATGCGGCTTGGGTACCAAGCCAGCCAGAGCTTCGATTAAATGGGCAGTTCAGTTAGCAGTTTGTGGCAGTCTATAGCAGTTGGTAGCAGTCCGTAAAAAAGGGTTGACACTTCGTACGGGCCGCTTGCACTTGGCAGATAATCTACGCGTTCAAAAAAGGCTAAAGATTTTGCACTGTTTATTAGCCTGGCGATGATTAGAACCTTTTGCCGCGACCTTTGTAGAAGGTATTAAAATAGGAATCTGGACAAGAGAAACGAAGCAATTTTATTGGCTCATGGCCCTAGTCTAGTACCCTTGGCAAGTCATTAAGCCGAGGCAGAGATAACTGGACAAAGCTTATCGATTAGATCTATGACCCCTGGATCACATCGTGACAGCACCATTAGCTTCTGCACTAGACTCAGGGGCACCAGTTAATAATTTCGGCCGTCGGACTCGATGGTAGATCTCTGCTCTCGGCTTGTGACTAGGCGGAAACATATCATAAAAATTGCCGGCTCTGTAGGATGTCAGTATATGACCTGCATCAAAGCCACCGTAAATTAGATTTCGAAAGGCACTACATCAGAAGTTATCATACCGATCGTCTTGAGCAAACATGACTGTGGAAGCTTCGGCTTTCCCGGGTTATACCCCCATCTCAAATCGCATCTTCATCCGGAATGAGAAGAGTAGCTTGGATTCGGAGAGTACCAGGAGCAAGACCACGGCGACTGACCCAACCACTATTCTGATTTATGGTTGGGGAGACGGAAGCCCGAGGCACGTCTGTAAGCGAACTATTCAGTACCCCCTTTTCTGTCTTTGCCCGGTTACATGCGCTGACTCCTAAGATAGCGAAGTATTCCGAGGGTTATCATGCACTCTTCTCTTCGGCCAGGATTGTGGTCGTGATCAATTCTATCTTCGCCGCCACAACCCAAACGCTGCCAAAGCGCACGGAGGCGATGCGCCCCATCATTGACACCTGCTTTCCCACAAAGGACAACGAGTCCGAACGGGTCATCATGCACATCATGTCAAACACGGGCGGCATCTACGCAGCGGCCACGCTAAACGCGTACCGCGAACGCCACGGCCAAGACGCCGTCCTGCCGCATCACCTCTGTGTCTCCGACTCCACTCCCGGCAGCTTGAACTTCGGCTCTGAGGTCTGGCGGTGGAGCCGGGCGATGGCCATGGGCGTGCCTAAATGGTTCCCCTTGCCCTTCAAGTTCACGCAGGCCCTCTGCGCCGCATTCCTATTCGTAGCCAATTACCTCGCGATAGCCGTGGGCATCGAGCCTTCGGGTGTCCACAGTGCTAGGATCTTCACCGAACATGGCTACGCGACCCCGAAGGCCCTAAGGCTGTTCTGCTACTCGAAAGAAGACGACCTGATATATTGGGAGGACCTCGAAGAACAGGCTGCTAACGCTCGAAGTAAAGGATACAACACGGTTTTGGAAGAGTTCAAGGGATCGCCCCATGTGGGGCATATGCGGATGCACCCGGAGCAATATTTCGGGACTATACTGCGGTGCTGGAAACAGGCCATGGCGATGCATGAGAAGGCATGAGAGCTTGAGTGTACGGTCACTGGAACCCAACGTCTCATGGACAGTTAATCACAGTAGAACCATCTCTATAGAATGTAGATATATAGACTGCTAGACATATTTGCGCGACAGGAGTTCAGGTTGCTCACCTACCTAATTGGCAGTAGTTATAATAGTCTTCTACATCATCAGTCAACTATCCATCTCGCCAATTATTGCAGACCGGTATCTGAATTAATATATATGGGGGATGATCTCCAAAGGTCATCCAATCGGATTTCAATATCCATGAGGCGCAGTTGATGTCAAAGCGCTCTGCAGCTTATGTAATAGCAACAACCATGAAACAACAAGTATTGGGCGAGTTCTCTAGTTTTCGGGTATATTGTAACGTCGTTTGGCCGAATCGGCACCGATACTAGTCTAGAGCTTCGGGCAAACTAATGGTTACGCGTATTTTCTTGTCTTGCTGGGAGAAAGAGGCCGATGATCTCTTCTGCATATTCTTGTATCAAATTCCAAGGAAGTATAGAAGGAGAAGCTGATACTAGACGGGACGCAATGTCTGTAGGAATGTACACTAAAATTAAAAAGGTCTTGATATCTAT
The DNA here is from genome assembly GCA_022578965.1 of Xylaria sp. FL1777. Taxonomy (NCBI): domain Eukaryota; kingdom Fungi; phylum Ascomycota; class Sordariomycetes; order Xylariales; family Xylariaceae; genus Xylaria; species Xylaria sp. FL1777. The sequence goes on along the minus strand of MU400593.1, from coordinate 96,239 downwards.
TTTGAAGACTGTAGGAATCGGTTATGCTATCGAATGCTTGGAACTTTACCCTTAGTGGGAATTCAGGGTGTATAATACGGAAACGTAATACCTCATCTCGATTCTCTTTTCATACCCTAATTATATATCTCTAAAGTCCTATATAAACTCACAAAAACTAGCTAAAGCTAACTTAGCTGTTTGGGCGGATTTCTGTTAGAGTTTATTAACCAAATCATTTAACTCCTAGATCTGTACTAATTAGATATTTTAGCATTTTTTCAGCTTTGAACTGTGAGTTAAATGTATTTAGGGTTGGGAAGACATTTAATTTAATCATAACCTCCTATGGTATCAAAGTCCTAACTGCCCGTAAACTAAGTGGAAACTCAGTTGGTTTTTTTATACCTAAGCCTCCAATCACTGCATTTAGCTTTTTAGCGTCCTCGTCTCTTGGGATCTTATATGTATGTTCTACTTAAAACAGAGGGTAAAATACCTTTCATGCTTCGTCTTAAGTCTTTGGTTTCGGTAAGCATTGCCTTTTACTATTTACCTGCTGCTTCAAGATGGACCTTGGAGTGGTAGGGTTGGTACATCTTTTACAGTCAACTACCTAAACAGGTTGAAATGTTGACGATGCAGCATATCCGATCCAGAATGGAATATTGACATAGACACTTAGATCGTGATTATGTTAACGATATAGGGCGGGTTGGTCAACTAGAGACACCTCTTTTCATCTTTCATTGTCCTTAGGTTGCAGCCGAGTCATCAAACCAAAAGTAGAAATTGATTAAGGAAGAAATGAACTAGTCGCTGTATAGTTGTAGAAATCATGGAGCTGTCTCAAGCCTATTCGATTCTTCGTGAAATCGTGTCACTTGTTGTTGCTTTCGCTATCATCCCACCACGACCCCCCCGACGATGTCTGGTTGGATTGATATGAGACCCTTTGGAGCTACTGTTGATTTGCAAATCGTCTGATAGCCGGGTGTAGTCGTGGGTATTGGGAGGAAGTTTATTGTATCTCCGAGCTATGCACCCTTGCTTCTTGACTGCCCCCGTCTGGAGACCACCGGCGAAGTATCACCATACCGGCGGCCACGCCGCTAGCAAACCCGGCTTCGAATGCCACAACTGTCCAGAGTACACCACCCCAAGTAACTACACCGCCAATCACTAGCCCGCCTGGCTGCGTGGTCGAAATGTATTAATATGCGTATGTTGATAATAGCTTGGGGTATGTCGGAGTGAGGGGCTTTGGCTGGAGTTATGAAGGGAATGGTAACACATGGGATCACACATACCATTTCAGTTATTGTTATGCGTTTACTTTCCGTAATGACTTTCTCGGGTAGCTGTACTACCTAGGGAGGTGATACAGCTGTATTAGGGAAAATAGGCACAGGAGACCAGCGAGATCAGCAAAAGATAACGGAGAAGTGAGAAATCTGGTTGACGGAGTATCTAGGGAAGTAATCTAGATATCCCCCGCATTCTATTGTGGCTTAGAGGCTGCCATCGAATGCGCCGTCTTTTGATCTATCCTATCATAATAACGCGAGCTACTAGCTTATATGCATCGAAGTAGCCATGCATGTCGTCCTTATCGTGCCCTCAGCCCCTAGGACGCAGGTAAGCCTCACGTAACATGTGGCTCTCCTTTCCTCCCACCGTCGGAATCTACCTATTGGCTGGCGTCTCGAGCTGGCTACGAGATACCTCATAATGGAGAAAGCATGGCATATGCATATTCGTATGTGGGCGGATACTCTAGGCTCGGGTAGACTAGTCTAGACCAAGGTTAACGCAAACTTCGACCATGAGAAGCAATTACGTATACTACTTACCCTGTCTTAGTCATTTCGAATGGGAAATGCCGATGTCGAATTAATGTAGGTTCTTAAATAAGCATCTTTTTAGTGCCGGCAGGACGGCATAGAGCAATATAGGTAGGTACACTGCCTCGCCTATTTGTCCTCCGGGTAGACAATGGCGCGTCTTAATTCTAGAAGAGTATTTAAGGAGATATGACGTATATACTAGGTATAGACTAAGGAGGCTTTGCACTATGTTGAAGAGTTTACTAACAAACACCCTTGAAATGCAACTCTCTAGCGCAGCGCTAGCAATTGCCATCCCTGGAAGCTGGGTTGCAGAGCGGTGCCAAGCCCCCAAGTTTATCAAATTGTCGAAGAATGCGCCCCCTTGGGCAAGTAAGGTGCCGAACCCGAGACACTTTAAACTTCACAACACCAGTGGTTATAATCTCGCAGAGGGCTGTGCAGAGGACTCAGGCAGCAGCATGCTGGCTTATGTACGCATATAAGCGACGACACAAGTGACGACACGTCTGGACCCCAGAAAGCTTCGGTATCGCAATCGCACTGCCTGCTTTACGAATTGGCATCCTTATGGTAATTAGTTTTCTCTGCGTATGTATACTAAGCTTTAACCATCTTATCATTGTCCTAACGCGCGTCCATTGCATACAGACGCTACGCTGTCCAACCCGGTCAGTACCCGGCGACTCCAGCGGCTGTGGTCAACTTCCTGTCTCTCCCCTTGCTCGTGCGGGTCGTCAATGTATATACTAGGTGCAATTGCAACATCGGCCATATTAGTACTAGTGTACGACAATGTAAATTGGGATACCCTATACTCTCTCTCAGTTACCTCAGCTATAATAAAACGGGTTTGGAGTTCCTGGTGTACGGTGGCTTACTATGTATAATAATGTGTGAAATCCCTCTCATTCTTGGGGTATCAATTCGGGTTTTCTGCTCATCTGTCTGGAGTTTTCGATATTTCGATATTTCGATATTTCGGGCCTCAAACGGTCATTCGATTGCACGATTGTTGTATTCGATATTGTGAATGACGGGACATATTATGGACGGCCTGGCAATGCTGTCGCCCAGGAGTAGTGATCCGTCGTGCAAGTTGCCGTCCCCGCTTGATCCTGGTATGTTTTTCTCGTCCACGAGTTGAGAGTTAAGTTTTTTATGGAATGGATCGAAGTTGTACGGCTTCCTTCCTTACCGAAAACGATCGACTAATATTATTTATGTTTACCTAACCAACTTAACTTGGCAGCTGAATCACTGCTAACAGAGATATTGCCGATACAGTCCCGACAGAGCCGATCGTCGGATCAAAAGACTTCTACCATGTGAACACCATCGTATCGGGTGTGTTAGCCCTCTTCTCTATCCTGGTGACGTCGGCCCTGATATGGCGGCACGCAACGCACATGAGCCGGCCGCGCGAACAGATATACATTATCAGGTTAGCCGCTGGAGCCTTTTGAACCCCCTTATAGAATGTCTCAGAGTCACAAATCTCCTAATTTAGAATATCCTGCTCTTGCTGCTCCTGCAAGCTCCGGAGACTCTGAAGAATTCTTATCACATGCAGAATTTACTGACTCCAGCGTTCTAAATAGGATCTGCCTGCTCCTGCCTATCATCGCCGTCGTGTTCTGGGTGGGGGTCTACATCCCGCGGTACTACGTCTACCTGTCCGCGATCATCGTGTTCTGCGAGCCGGTGACGCTCGTGTGCTTCTTCCTGTTCATCTGCGAGACGCTGGCCGCCCCCGTATCCGGGCCGCCACCATCCCTAGAGTCTCCGCCCTCGCGCCGCACCGTCTTCCTCTCACCACTAGTGACCCGTGCGCGGCTGCTCGGCGTCTCCATCACCGATAAACGCGTCTTCAGCCTCTTCCGAAGGAACTGGATCGGCCTCGCGCAGAACATCCCTGTCGCCTCGGCCGTGGCCATCGCGATCATCGCCACCCAGGCTGTAAACGTCTATTGTCTGACAGCGCACGATCCCCACCACGCGCATATCTACCTGCTTGTGGTTAAGACCATCAGCACGTTCAGCGCGCTCCTTGCCGTGCTGCGCACCACGCTGGCGGTTAGGTCCGAGGTGAAGAAACACAGGGCTATAGCGAAGCTTTGGGCTTTCAAGGCGTTGATTTTCTTGCAGGTGGCGCAGGACGTGAGTTGTCTCCGGAATTCCCTTGTGGTTGAACGTTCAACATAGAGAGGTCTTTGAGAAGGGGAGGTACTGATATCATGCTGGCAATAGTTCATCTTCTCAATCATCGACTCCAAGGCGCCGTCCTCGGTAACCAATTCTAAGACGATAAGCCAGGTCGATTTCATAACTGGCATTCCCGCGCTAGTCGTAGAGGTCGAGCTCGTCATCTTCTCGCTATTCTTCCACTACGCCTACAGCATGAGCATGTACCAGCTATCAGACGAGCAGAAGCGCGCGGGACAGCAGTACGAGGGGTATGGCTGGCGTTTGGTAAGTTCTTCATCTTTCATATCCTTTGTGTCTATGACCTCGGGCAAGCACGGGAGTTAATCGATCCAAATTATGACGGCCTTTTTAAAAAAATATGTCTGTGCTGACCATGCGCGACTGCCAAGATCTACAAAGTCTTCGATATCCGCGATATCTTCGCCTTGATCCAGTTCAGCTTCCACATCCGCCAGGAGATCGAGAAGAAGGAGGCCGAGATGCAGGGCTTGGAAATCCCCTCGGGTCGTCATGTGCGGCTTGACAGCAATAGTACTCAGGACCTGGCGGAAAGAAAGTCGCCGTATCAACAACAGGTGGCGAATATCTCAGCGCCGAATCAAGATTCTTAAATCGAAGCGAACCGAGGAGTAGAGGGCGGTATATACGCAGCGAATATCGAATAGGAAATTTCAAAAATGCAGCTAGATTCTCGTTGAAAGTTGGCCCTATCTAGGGCCAATTGCTAATACTCGTTGGCTAAGAGAGCATCGGCGAACAACAGATATACATATAGTGATTCTAGGTGGGCACAATTCTAGAAGGCTCTAATTCTCATTTAATTTACAATGTTTTAATCTACCCACTTATTACCTATACTGGCCGCTTATTGCTGACCGCAGAAGTATCCACGAGCTCAGTGTTCGTTGCCTTACTTAGAATTGGCCTGTTTAAAGTTAGGAGAGTATATTGATGCCAACGACGGTTGCTAAAACTTTTACTACTATACCTGTTACACTACATGATATGCAATCCTCCCGCCAGTGCGCTCCAACTTCCAGACCGAATATCGTTTAATAGCATTAGTGGGAGTGGTGATTTTGGGATTATTTACCTGTCAGGGAGACAAGCTGGATCGCCAGGGGCTCAGTATGAAACATCTACACCAGCCAAAATCCCGCGACGTCTCAAGTGACAGTGCCACAGGTCTCGAGAGCCGCCCAATAACACAAACTGTTCTTTCTGGCAATTATTGGTTAACTTCAGGCATTATGTCTGTTGGTAGTACTAGTCTGAAAAAAAAAGTCTGCTGGGTATTAAAAGCGTCTCGCTAGATTGTAGGTATACTAAATTGACATATGCATATGTAATCTGTGACACAGAAGCCTGAGCCTCCACCAGAGACTATCTACAGCTGCCACAGTGTGGCCACGCTTTAAGTCCTATCACCAGTAGTTGGGGGTTGGACGTGCGAGCTTCCAGCGGCAATTAACGTGCCCTCCAATCAAAGACTCAAAATGTGTCTCTAAGTCCATATCATTCGCTGTTGAGTTGAAACTCTCCGTAACTTTGTGTAAATCAATGCCATGATGCATAAAACGGTACATTGAAATGAAAATAGATGCTTAGAAGTGCTCTTTCCAGAATCGGAACCGAACTTCTCTGCAAGTTGCGGCCTTAGCAGCCTTCTTAATGTCCCGAGCTGTAAGTGGTGTTAGCAAAAAAAAAAAAAAAAAAAACAACAACGAAGGGCTAAATGAGAAGATTCTCGACGACTTACCAGCTACGGAAGGGCCGCAGAAGTACACACCCACTGTAGTCTGCATACTACCCTCTAGTCCATTGATGTAGCTTCGGTCAAGAATTCCATTTCGCATGGCTTCAAAGATACTGGCGAAATTGGGGCGGCCAAAGTTAGTCCTCGCCTTGAGCTCAGTTAAGGGGTCAACATCGGAGCCGACACTGTTGAGCACGATGTTCTGAGTAGTGTCCATGTCCAGCTTTTGCGTAAGGAAGGTATGGATCTTGAGGAACTCGACGCCATTGCTGCCTGGAATGCGCGCAGCCTCTAAACTTTGTGACTCGAGTGACGAGAGTAGTGTCTGGAACCATTCAAACGACCCCGTGTCTTTACAAACCCAAATAAATTCAACTCGGCGAAGACGGGTTGGCGGGTTGGGGCTATTTCGCAGATGCCAGATGTTCTTTAGGATGGAAGCCCACGGCGTGACGCCAATACCCGTACCGATTAGGACTGCAATCTCGTTGTCAAACACGTCCTCGGCAGGGGCACCATAGGGGCCGTCGATGCGGAGTTGCGGCATCTGTTGGCCGTTCTGGAGGGCGACCTCGTACATTCCCATCGGGTCGACGCCTTCGTAGAGTTTGGCCTGAGCCCCACCTGCTCCGACAGCATCACCTAACGCCCTTGTGAAATCACCGACTTGTCGGACGTGTACAGAGACATAAGGGTCATAGGGGCAAGATGTGATGGTAAACGGGTGCCACTGGTAGCTCGACAAGCTCGGCACCTGTAAAAAGAGCCACTGGCCGGCCTTGTACTTGAAAGACGGCTTTTCGAACTGAATTTCAACGACATCTATGATTTATTAGCAGCCAATGGAGTAAACAGGGTCAAATGCACTCACCATAGGGATGTCGGACTACTCGAGTGATCTTTGTCGGGCGCTTAGCACGGACCTCACGATATAGTCGCTCAATAAGATAAAGTCCTCCGGCAAAAAGTTCCCATCGCCAGCCTTGGTAGCCGATACAATGATTCCAGAATAAGTCACCAGCGAAAGGAGAGATAGGGTTGGCGGTGTCACGGACAAAGCATCCGACGGCATGGGTGTACATTCCAAGCAAGAATGGGATGAATAAATGATGCGTATACCAAAATGTTTCGAACGACTGTTGTCGGATACGATGATGAGCCGTTGTATACATTAACAACATGCAGAAAAGCATGATATGCCCTGTCAAACCACCGGCCTGAGTATAGTGAATCTCGATAGCCGTCTGAGGTCTAACCTGTGTCTTTTCGACATTGTAAAAGCTGGGGGCACATTAGCAGGGAACTCAGCGTGGTGATTGGATATGATATACTTGACATAGTGTGCGGCCACATGCAGCAGCGTAAAGAGCACCATGGCATAAGCGACTTGACGATGGAACCAAATATTTTCGTCCAGAGGCAAAAACCTGATCTTGGGGCGAATCCATCTTACTATTGTGCGACATACTGGAAGTAAGATGAATGTGGTGTCAAATGATAGAACAAAGCCAGCGCCTCGCGAAATCCAGACCGACCATTTTAGACTGTTCAGGGCGGCTAGCCGAGGTTCGTGCGCTTGTTTATACCTGTTCATTCAGTCAAAATACTACAAAACAAGAAACTTCGAAATTCACTCACCAGCCCCACGCAAAAATACCCCAATGAAAACCCCAAAATAGAAAGTGGAATATGAGTTTGCTCGCAGTAAACTGCTTCTTTATCAAAGCGACAAGCTCCATGGCGACGAGGATAGTCTGTCACTTCACCGACGCAAGAATCCAAAATTATTGTCGACCTGCGACACTATCGGCGTAAGTCGGTTCGGATTAATAGGATGGCCACCACAGACGAGATATCCAATGGTGAGCGTGAGCGACGTGAATCGGTGTTCAAAACTCGGATGTGTGTCTTCTGCCCGTCTTCTCGTCCTCCTATCCTCCAAATCTGCCTGAAGTGCCTCTGATCCAACCCCAATGAAATAAATAACCCAGAGAACGAATGAATGAATGAACGGTCTGAACCAGCAGTGGATGAAGCGAAAGTGGTGGACTAGGAATACAGCAGAGTCTTTCCACACCCTCGAAGCCGAGTAAAGAGGGAACAGGATGTTGAAGGTGACGGCCCTGTGGGTAGCGACAAGGTCATAAAGGACGAGCCCAAGGCTCAGGGATTGATGATGACCCTTGTAAACAGAGGCGACCAGGGGTGAAAAGGGAAATGGAGGATCCGGAACAGAAAACGAGGTGTTTTCTATTAGCAAGGGTAAGGTGAATGATTCGGATGTCAGCTATCTTGAAACGCGCGCGGGCGTAGAGTTGAGATGACGGTTGCTGTCAATGTAAAGTCTATTCAGGCCACTATAGCTCTAAAGGTTATGGTCGAGAAGCTAACCAGTTGGGACAGGGGATTCCCGTTCTCAGGAGCACCAAGACACCTAACCGAGAGAGGCAAGGATCGTGGAAAAAGATCGGGTTTGGTTGATCAGACGTCAGAAACAGTTTCGCAGGCTGGCCATGAGGTATCAGATTGCATATGCGCCGTGGAGCGAATGTCAGTCTAACGGATAGCGGCGCCGGAGTGAACTGTAGTGCAGTAGATGAGACGGATGCGGTTTGATGTGCCGGGGGTGGAGAGGCTTAAACCAGGAGTGTCGGTTAATCTCCAGGGGATATCCTATACGCATCTGAAGAGTCATCAATGTCCTCAGCCTCTTATGTCGCCCAGCTGAGCAATTACCAACAGAGAAAAAGGGAAATCGAGAAATAGATGGGTTGAAGCGCCTAATGTACGACATCTGGCCTACTATCTGGCACTCTATCCAAGAAGCCTAATTATGGCCAAGTGAGCATCTCTGTCTCCCAATTGACTGGTCAAGCTAGGGTTAATTATGGAACGGCGAGGTTGGCGGGCGGTTGCTCACCATCGCGGATTCGTCCACTGTAGCGATGGTATCGTGCATACAGCCAATGGGAATTAGAGGAATAGTGGCACCAATGCAGAGGAACAAGGGGCCAAGGGGAAGGCGACTACTGAGTGAAAAAGGCAAGGGTGCGGACAGGGGCACTGCATGGGGTAGTAGACCCATTACCGTTACAGATTGGCCTCAGGTTGGGGGAGTTAGCGCGGGTGGCAGATCAGCCAAGCTCTACGGTCTGCAGCATGTCTGTTGACGTCCCACGAAATGCCCCTGTTCATCCGTATCTCGAGAGAAACGTCGAAAAGTCCCTACATAGTGCTGTATACTAGTCTGCTTCATTGCTGGGGACATCCGGCAATGGCATGGTAATAAGATGCATTTCGCCCATCCATGTTGTCGACCATGCGGCACGGTAGGGTGCCGAGATCCCCTGCCAAGACCTGTGAGTGATGTGCTCGGGAGGTTCTTCAACAATCACTCTCTTGCGCGCGAGTGACAGCCAATGGCAAGGTGAGATCCCGGGGGAGTATTTGTGCATGACGGATCTGGGAGAAAATCGTACGATTAACAATCAGGCCACTTTCCTCTTCAACGCAGGGCTGAACAGAGCCTCAACAGCCGTGGTGTATATATGAAGAGCAGCCGGGCCTTGATTGTCAAGTGGCCTCATGATCATTCGACGGATTTTCGGCCTGCCAACACATCTCACGTGGGATTTTCTTAACGAAGAACATAAATATTACGGCCGTCCCTTCAATGCGTGATCATCGAATAGCGGGGCTAAGCGCTGCCTCGGACGCCTTGGACTTTGGGTCGCTAAAAATCACGTACAGCTATATGCGCCCTTACCCCTAAGCTCCTAAGCTCCCAAGCTCCCTTCAACAGGTGCTGCCGTATCTGGAACAGTTAGCGGCTGGCGACAGTCAGCCACACCTCGACTACCCTATTGACTCAGGGGTACGGGCCGAGGAAGGACAGACGCCGTCGACCAACCCTGTTAGGAGTTACGAAGCTCTGGAGTGTCATGGCTGCCGATGGATCAGGCCTCGCGACAACAATGAGGCTCAGGCATGGGTCGGACTGAGAAACAGTATGAGAAATCGAAGCTTCCAAGGTCGCATCTAATGGCATCGTGGGACGGGCTGTGTTTAGAAACAACACCTGTCAGTGGTAGGAGATGCGCGAAGCCTTGCCACAAACCGGTTCCTGAGCTAGGGCCTGCTGCACCACCCAAGATGTGGTTTGGATGCGAAGCCGTGGTTGGCCAGTTATGACGGAGACGCAGATGTCCGTCTCTGGTAAACTGGATAAGTTGCAAGCCAGCATGTTTCAGCTACAGTAGCTTGGTGGTAATTGGGGGCTTTTCTAAAAGGCTACTTGAGCTTGTCTGTCTGCTTGCACGAAGGATTGTAAATGCAGGGCTGGATGAGATTTGTACGTAGGTAGGTAATGTAGGTAGGTAGGTATAGGTAAGTATGTAGGTGGTTTAAATATCAATTGATTTTTCTTTGTCTTAACGAAAATGCAGTCACGAAGTGCCTATCTACTTACCCTATGTATCTACGCGAGCTGCTTCTGCCTTCCGCCTAGTTGTATCATCCTATTGGATTTGATTGGTCTACGATTTGTTGCAAGTGGAGAAGTAAGTAAATAATAGGTTGGTATCTAGGCCAGTGCTATTAGTAAACTGGTTATGACAAGTAAAAGAATTCCCATTCAACAGCATTATGGTACAGCTCTCACTGGACGGATACATAAGGTACCTACCAATGTTATAACCTGTGCGATGCTGTGTTAAGTACTACCTACATGATAGGCACCTATTGTAGAGGTAGTTCGTACCTACTGCGTAGGCAGCAGTGTGGAGCTAGAGGCGTGAGTTCGGTTTCAAGGGCGGCCGTATCTTTTCCCCGTTTTAAGCTTCCTTTTGCCGACCATGTCTCTTAGGTACTGTGCAAGAAAACGAAGAACAGGCTTCAAGATAGGTACCTACTACTTAAGTACGGGCCAGGAAAGCCATGATTATGCGTTAAACATTTCACTCCACAACTACCCACCAGTACCTATCCTTTTGAATCCTTGATGGCAGGATAGAGAATCATGTAAGCCGTACGCACAGAGTCTCGCATTCCATCGACTCGTATTATGTATCAACCCTATTTAGGGCAGAAGCGTAGGAATCACTCGATGCCCCTTTTCTAGTAGAAGGGGCTTTATAGTGCTAGCAGTCTTAATAACCCAAGGTGTTTGAGAACGGCGCGCACACGCTCAGGATAGCTATCCTCGGAGAGACATCTCTCGCTGAGTTGAAATCCTGAGATATACTGAACAGTAATTCCCAAGCCTTAGGCCATACTCGTCTGGCAATCTTGGAGTTCGAAATCCCGCTTAGTATAACTGTATAATGTATTGTAAATGCTCTGGTCCGTTGGCCCTTGGACTTGCTATCGTATATTATTCTAGTTTCGACATAAACATGGACTGTAAAGTGGTTGTTAGATGGCAGAGCAACGCCGATGCTGCTTCCTATAAAGAGACCTGGCGGTTATTACACTTCGTGGCTAATTCTAGGATTGAAGCATCAAGTCCGTCTTGGGAACAGTATTCGGGAGCCGTGACAAGCCGGGATTAAGTTGTAGTGCCGGAAATGAAGATACCGAACAAGGAAGCAGTTAAACGGAGACTGAAGTTTCCGTTAAGCCGATATATATGTTGACGAAGCAAGACTTCCACGAGGGCCTGTTAATTACTATAGATACTCACTACCCATGCTACGTCGATAACTGTATACTAGGTAGCGTATTTGAACCTGAGGGTTACATTTAGCAGACGATAGAGTTGATGAGCTAAGCTGCTTAACTGAGTGTGGAATCTGTCCTTCGAATGCCAGATGCTATGAAAATGGGTATCCACGTCGGGTTCTGTCGATTTTCGAAGGTGAATTTACCTAGCTCCATATCCTCCAATAAACTGCCAGGAGATTGTTCGAGCAGAAGAGCAGAAATGGCGCATTGCGATAACAATGACGATGATAGTCTTGGACGGTGACAAGTGACAAATAGCATAGGGCAGGACAGGACAGCAGCTTGCCACGATCTTCCAAGAAGTAGTTGTGTAGTGCACATTTAAGTTAAGATTGTTAATATTATCTAAATCGTCAAGTCACAAGTTTGTGTTATATAAGCGGGTATACAAGCCTTGCGTTTTTCCTTGGTCGAGCCTTCGTGCTCAAAAGAAGTGGTGTCACATCAAGCCTAACTAACAGGTCGGTAGGCGATCCAGCTGTTCTGCAACGCAGGCAGCGACTCCAGTGTACTGGGTCCTAGGGCCAGGCTCAGCCACGCTAAGTAGCGCGCCACGTAAACCCAGCCCCCGTTGCATTACGTCGCTGGCCGCATTAGCGCTTGGTGGACTTGGGCCCTGTCGAGGTCCTGGCCAAGGCAACCCGACTCAGCAGAGCAAGCCTACTACACCAGCGAAACCTTTCGCGAAACCAACGTTCACTTGCGAAGCCGAGTTGCTTCCTTTCCGACTTGACTACGTTTGTTTCCTCCGCGCGCTTGATTTACGCCTGATCCTGCCATTCCCATCTTTTTCATTGTCCCCGGCAGTCAGTATTTGCGGTGATCCGGACCAACCCGCCAACACCCGCTCCTCTTCGAGGCTATCAGGCTGACGACGTAATTTATGCGAGCCCAACATGGTACGTCGTAGATTTTACCCCGGACCTTGTGCCCTCACTAACCACGGCACCCGAACACAGGGTATCAGTAGACGTCCGAAAGATAAGGCGGGGGGTGGAGGAGCGCAGAGCAGCGCCCCGAAACCGAAGAAAGCCACTTTCGAGACCACTAAGAAAAAGGAAATAGGAGTTTCGGATCTGACATTGCTCAGCAAGGTTTCCAACGAGGCCATAAACGAGAACTTGAAGAAACGATTCGAAGGTCGCGAGATCTACACCTATATCGGCCATGTCTTGGTCTCGGTCAACCCTTTCCGCGACCTCGGCATCTACACCGACCAAGTGCTTGACTCATACAAGGGCAAGAACCGTCTCGAGATGCCTCCGCACGTCTTCGCGATCGCCGAGTCGTCATACTATAACATGAAGGCATACAAGGATAACCAATGTGTCATCATTTCCGGAGAGTCTGGCGCTGGCAAGACTGAAGCCGCCAAGCGCATCATGCAGTACATCGCCAACGTATCGGGAGGAGAGAGCGGCGAGATTAAGCAGATAAAGGACATGGTGCTGGCAACTAATCCTTTGCTTGAATCGTTCGGAAATGCTAAGACGCTTCGAAATAACAACTCGTCACGTTTTGGCAAGTATCTACAGATACACTTCAATGCCAACGGAGAGCCGGTGGGCGCTGATATCACAAACTATCTTCTAGAGAAGACAAGAGTCGTGGGCCAAATTGTCAATGAGCGAAATTTTCACATATTTTACCAATTTGCAAAAGGAGCCTCGGAAAACTATAGGACTATGTTTGGTGTGCAGAAGCCTGAGACCTACGCATACCTTAGTCGGTCGAAATGCTTCAATGTTGACGGCATTGACGACCTCGCAGAGTTCCGTGATACCTTACAAGCGATGAATATCATTGGCCTCTCTCAGGCTGAGCAGGATGAGGTTTTTCGCATGTTGGCCGCTATCTTATGGGCCGGAAACATCCAGTTTATTGAGGGCGATGATGGTTACGCAGCTGCGAGAGATCAGTCCGTCGTAGACTTCTTGGCATACCTGCTTGAAGTTACTCCAGCTGCCTTAATCAATGGTATAACCATCAGAGTTTTGACACCCAGGAGTGGTGAAGTGATCGAGTCACCCGCGAATATGGCTCAAGCTAACGCTACACGAGATGCGCTCAGCATGGCGATCTACAACAATTTGTTTGACTGGATAGTTGGGAGAATTAACCAGTCTCTAAAGGCTAGGCAGGCTACCTCGAACAACATCGGTATTCTCGACATCTATGGTTTTGAAATATTCGAAAAGAACAGCTTCGAGCAACTCTGCATCAACTACGTCAATGAAAAGCTACAGCAAATCTTCATTCAGCTTACTCTTAAGGCCGAACAAGAAGAATATGCTCGCGAGCAGATCCAATGGACGCCAATCAAATACTTTGACAACAAGATTGTATGCGACTTGATCGAGCAAGTACGGCCCGTTGGGATATTCTCTGCCTTGAAAGATGCGACCAAGACGGCACATGCGGACCCTGCCGCCTGTGACCGTACATTCATGCAGACTATTAATGGCATGTCAAACCAACATTTGACGCCTCGTCAAGGCAACTTTATCATCAAACATTACGCCGGCGATGTTAGTTACACAGTGGACGGAATCACGGATAAGAATAAGGACCAGTTGCTCAAGGGTGTCCAAAATCTTTTCCAACAGAGTTCAAACCAATTCGTTCACACGCTCTTCCCTCAACAAGTCGACCAAAATAACCGCAAACAGCCGCCCACAGCCGGTGATCGAATCCGTTCTTCAGCGAATGCCCTTGTGGATACTTTGATGAAATGTCAGCCGTCATACATCCGTACGATTAAACCGAATGAGAACAAGTCGCCCACGGAATACAACGTTCCTAATGTACTACATCAGATCAAATATCTTGGTCTACAGGAGAATGTGAGGATTCGACGAGCCGGCTTTGCTTATCGTCAGTCGTATGAAAAGTTTGTGGAACGCTTCTTTCTTTTGTCTCCCGCCACATCATACGCAGGCGAGTATACGTGGCAGGGCTCAGAAGAAGCAGCTGTCAAACAGATCCTCAAAGACACGAGCATCCCTAAGGAGGAATGGCAATTAGGTGTAACAAAAGCCTTCATTAAGTCCCCCGAAACGTTATTTGCTCTCGAAACAATGCGCGATCGGTACTGGCATAACATGGCTATTCGCATCCAACGAATGTGGAGGGCGTATCTAGCGTACCGCGCTGAATCAGCTACCCGGATACAACGGTTTTGGCGAAAGAAACGAGTGGGTGCCGAGTACCTCCAACTGAGAGATCACGGCCACAAAGTGCTGCAAGGCCGAAAAGAGCGAAGGAGATTCAGTTTATTAGGCTCCCGTCGCTTCTTAGGAGATTATCTGGGCATTAACGCTTCCACCGGGCCTGGGTCTCACATTCGTAATGCCATCGGAATGTCCCAAAACGAAAAGGCTCTATTCTCGTGCCGTGGAGAAGTCCTAGAAGCCAAATTTGGCCGATCCAGTAAAGCGAGTCCCCGTATTTTTATTGTGTCCAACAGTAAATTCTACATCGTGGCACAAGCACTTGTCAATGGTCAACCTCACATTTCGATCGAACGTTCAGCACCGCTCGGGGCGATCAAATTCATCGGCACTTCGACTAGCAGGGACGACTGGTTTTCTTTAGGCCTTGGATCTACCCAGGAACCTGACCCTCTGCTTAACTGTGTTCTGAAGACCGAACTCTTCACGCACATGCAACGCGGAATGCCCGGTGGGTTCAACTTGAAGATCGGTGAAACAATAGAATACGCCAAGAAGCCCGGGAAGATGCAAATAGTCAAAGTTTTGAGGGATTCACAGCAAACTGTTGATTTCTACAAGAGTGGTGCCATTCATACTCAACCCGGCGAGTCACCGTCTTCGGTCTCTCGCCCTACGCCGAAAGCGAAGCCTGTTCCACCTCGTCCAATCACTCGGGGCAAACTGATCAAGCCCGGCGGTCCTAATGGCAGACCATCACGGTTGACAGGGGCCCGGCCAAATACTACCAAGCATAGTCCGGCCGCAGTACAAGCTCCCCGGCCAGTCCCTACCCCCGCTGCAGTGCAGGCTTCTCGGCCAGTCCCTACTCCCACTGCGATGCAGACTCCTCGACCCGTTCCTATTCCTGCTGGTATAGCGAATAATATCGCTAGCCATACACGTAACAAAAGCTCAACGTCGTCTACTCGAGCCCCTCCGCCTCCACCCCCCCCAGCTCCACCTGCAAAACCCAAGGTCATGGCGAAGGTCTTATACGACTTTGCTAGCCAAAAAGAGAACGAACTTACCATCAGAGCGGGCGATATTATTGAGGTTGTCCAGAAAGAGAACAACGGTAAGAACGAGATATGAAACTTAATATCTCGTGCATGCTAACTCTTCCTAGGTTGGTGGCTTGCCAAGAGCAGCGCAGGACAGGCTTGGGTTCCCGCTGCGTACGTCGAAGAGCAAGCCCCTGCGCCTGCGCTGGTCCCACGGTCTCCACCGCCGCCTCCGGGGATGAATGGTGCGGGCCGGGCCAAACCGACTCCGCCAGCCAAACGACCCGCTGCCGCTAAGAAACCAGGATCTTTGCAGGCCCGGGATTCGGGGATGAGCATGAACGGGAATGGATCAGACGGCAGTAGAAGCACTACACCAACTGTTGCCGGCTCATTAGCTGACGCACTTCTTGCGAGGAAGAATGCTATGCAACGAAGAGATGACGATGACGACTGGTAGATGATGAATCGCACATACATAGAAAATCCCGGATGGCTCAATCGGCGTTGTCGCTTACGGGCCCTTACCATGATTTGGACACGCGGAGGCAGACCGTCACTTCAAAGGCCATTATGTGATGTGGCTATTTTTACTCTTCTATAAGATGGAAGCCGTTGAGTCTATGTAGGAATGCGATGTGTTTCAAGGCGGGGCTAAGTAAAGTTAGGGTGCTTGAGCCAGAACGAAGTAGGCTGGCTGTGTATGCATGCATGCATGCATTGCGCCATCGGCCATGTACAGCTACGTAGAGATAGTACAAACTGCTGTTTAGCTGTTTAGAAGACGAACAGAAGAATGAGCATAGATGATATTTACCACAACGATAGCGGTCCCCTCCCCACGGACTACTTCGCATGCCGCTTAAGTCAATCCCCATGGTGCTTTCGTGATTTCATGTATCATGTATTTAATTAAGGTCTAATTATGAAGATCCCTCTATGACTACTATATGACATGCTATATATCCTCTCCATCCTTTGTGCGAACCTTTCTCCGACGTATTAGCTCTGCTAAGGGCACCTCCTCGTCATCAGGATCTATTACATGCGAGACATGGCCGTCTACATCTTGTCCAGGACCGTCGTAAACATAGTCGTCGTCGAACTCGGCCTCCTCATCAACGCCATAATCGCCTAAGTGCTCCCCGTCCGCATTGACCCAACCCGACTTGCCCTCGTCGACCACGATGTGCTGCCGCCGCGAGCGGTAAGACTCGGCGGGATCCGGATAGTCGGCTCTGGAGCGCCGTGAATAAGCCTCGTCGACGAAGTCGTAGTCGCCCTCACCCTCACCATCGCCTGCGTAAGGGGAGGATCCAGGTATTTCCTCGAGCTCATGCATTATTTCAGCCCGCGTGCCCCGCCATCGCCGGAGATCGCGCGCCTGCCTGCGCCGGAAAGCCTCCTTTTCTTCCTCGGGACTCAAGCTCATGTCCGGCAGCGCCGGGTTGCGCAGGCCCTGCATCTGCTCGCGGCGATACTGCGCTTCTTCTCGCCGGCGCTGGCGCCAGAGACGCGCGTTCCGCACCTTCTCCGGGTCTACGGGCGGCCACATGCCCTCTCTGTCGTTCAGGCCGTTTTCTTCGTAGAACCAACCGGCCCCCAGCCGGGCGCCGCCCGCTTTTGCCCCGTCTAGCATCGCGGCGAGATCCTCGGGCGTCGTGCCCGACGGGAGGCGGGCGACCCGCGGCCCGCCCGCGAATGGCAGGAGCCAGTAGAGGGGATTTGTGGTGCCCATGGCCTGCGCCATGTTCGTATACATGCCGACGTCGTACGGGAATTCCACGGGGTCGACCATGCTCCGCGGCGCGGCATCACCCTCTCCATCCGCCGTCCGCCACCAGTCCTCCTCCTCCTCGTAGCCGCCGCGCTGTAGCACGGCTTCGTGGCGCTCGATCTCCCAGCCCTCGATCATGGTCGTGTTGAGAAGCCAGGCGCGCACCGTCGTGACGAGGAGGATGCCCAGCGCGAGGGCCGTAAAGAAGGTGGTCAGACACAGCGCCGTGAAGGCCGCGAGCTGCGCCAGCGTCGGCCCCAGGTACGCCGGCAGGTTGCGCGACGACCAGAGCCCCGAGAACCGCTCCCACAGGAAGTACCCGAGCGTCCAGAGCGACGCGTTCGTGTAGATTATGAAGCGCACGAAGTGCGGGAACGTCTGTAGCGAGACGCAGTTCGCCGTCCACGGACAGTGGTGGTCCATCCGGGGGATGCAGCGGCCGCAGCCCTTGCAGTGGTGCGCGCGCGGCGGCTTGGGCGCGGCGCACTTGCGGCACCAGCGCCGACGGACTGCGACGCGGACGCCGGCGATCGGGGCATCGTCTGCATCATTTTCGTCTTCATCTTCTGAGCTGTGTGTTGCGGCGTCCGCGTCTTTTCCGCTCTTCCCTACTCCTCCTCCTCCTGCTGCTGCTGCTGATATCTCTCCATCTCCCTTTTTACCGGTCGACCTTGGGAACTCGTATCGGCCGGGGTCGACGGAGCAGGCGCGCCAGTACGTCCACCAGAGACACACGAGGAGCGTGTTGAAGAGGCGGGATTGCGTGGGCGTCAGCGGGCCGGGTTCGAGGTCTGGGGATGTTGCGAATAGCCACTGCGAGCCGTACCCGAGCAGGGCGATCAGCAGGCTTGCGAAGGGTACGGCGAGACGCTGGAGGCCGGGCGCCGTGGAGCCGACGAGGAAGGCCATTGTAGGATGGTAGAGATTAGGCCATCTGGTGAAGACGCTGCTGGTTTCCTGGCAGTCGTGACTTGTAGGTACTTACCTGGTGAGTAAGTAAGTAAGTGCCTAGGAGATAGCTATGTATGTATTTTTCTTTTACTGTTGATGCAGTGCTGGAAGTCGTCACTTTTTCACTGTTAAGGTATTTGGAAAGGACGGAGGTCATAGTGGGGCATCACATGCTTTAGGTACCTACCTAAACTAACTTTAGCCCAGGTATGCCCAAAAATCACAGGGATCCTCCAGGTAATTCTAGGGTAGTGCCTGCCGCCCTGACGATGATCTCTGTACAGTGACCACACCTGTGTTCAATGTTGCTAAGAGTTCTTCTTACCTAGTAGGTGGTTCATATAAGGTAGCTTCACTCTTAGTCCACCATTCTTCATACCTTATCATGGCCTTCACGATTATTGAGATACTATATCTACAATAGTTGACGTCCCATTCTCCACCTTCTATACCTTCTATACTAAGTACCTAGGCAACGTGTTTATTTCTTCTACTTCTAAACAGCTGTACACCTACCTTCCCACAAACAGTATACGAGGCCTGTGAGCCGCTATCACAAAATGTCGATTCACATGGATGGGACCGCGACTTATCGCATGATGTTAGAGCGACCCGAACTCGAGGAAGACAACCCCCACTACAAGGTCTTCTTTTCCGACAACAACTTACTCTCCTTCCAAGCTTTGGTAATCGGTCCCCAACACAGCGTCTACAGACATAAGCTCTTAGGATTTTAGTTCCATATCCCAGATGCTTACCCCGTAGTGAGTGAACGTCGCAATCGTCCTGATATGACTCTGTAGTGAGAGGAGCCTGACTTTGCATATCTCGAAGGCACCACCCAAGGTGTTGTTCGACCAACACAGGCCACATATCACCCATCCCAGATTTCTTCCCAAGAATGGGCCGGTGACTCTAGATATCTTGAGGGTGGGGCACTGGTGTTCCTCCTTCAACATCCGCACGGGTGAGTCTCTAATCCATCTTTGCATTCGAAGCTCTCGATACGCTAACTTATCCTTTACAAAACAGTCCTAGACGCCATTTACGCACATTTAGATTACGACCCACACAAGTACTCTCTCTTTACCATTAATACGCCCCAGTACGCCCGATTTGTGCAATACATAACCTGGCGCTCACTGCTAGCCGACCGCATACTACTCGAGACCAGAAGCGACGTCAAATCTTTTATCAAGAAGTTTGTGCAGAGCAACGCCCAGTCAATAATAGTCAACCTCATCATAGAAAAACTAGTAAACATGGACTTAGAATATTTTACCACCCCGTATTACCGTAGAGGTCGCGTATTCCTAGCAGACTATGATACTCTCATCACGGACATGAGAGTCGCTCTTGCTTTAGCCCAGACGTGGGATTAATCCACGTTGCAAAAGAATGAAGGACCTCTGCCATAGGTGGCTAGTATATGGAAATGTCCCAGTCACGGCCAGATAGCGTTGATTCTTGGGTCTTTGTATAACTACACTACGAGCAACTACTTATCCTCTAGCGGTTTCGGCATCCAGCGAATTTATTCTGAGGGAATTGAAAAGTCAGAATTCGAGAGAGGCTTCGGTAGTTTTAGTTTACCGAAAATGATAAATAGACTCCATAAACAGGAATTCTCTACGGATTGCAACATCCCACCATCACGGAGTCGTGTAATGAATGTCTTCCGCCTCATTATAGTATCTATATCTTTAGGCTCGCTATTAAGCTTTCTACCTTTATTCCCATCTCTGGATGTTATTGAAATACTGATTACTAATGTTTATTTTTCATATCTCTCTCGTAGACTCAGTCAGCTCGGCCCTTCGATACCCTGGGGTACGTTAACCCGATTTTCAGCAGGCAGTTCTACTCTTGGTCCAGGGCGCAAGCAACTAGCTACAATACCGTACGAACCAGGGATTGCCGAGATTCAATTATATAAAACCAAGTAGTTCACTTCTACTTAATAGACCCCTAAACCCGACGTCCTAAGACCTACAATACAAGCAGAATATCCAACCCCAAAGCAAGTCCGGCGGCCATTACACCTCAGCCCTGGGATATCAGACAACTAGGGACGGGGGTCTTTACCAAAATCTTCGTTCAAGGCTATTTTAACAGTCGCTACACTCGCTTGCATTTTACTATTATGAAATTGGCTATAACTATGAGAAATTTAATCAGGACTTTTGCGCTGAATAGAGCTTGGCCTACAATGGATACTGGCGAGGAACTTAAATGTTTAACCGCAGCGAGAACGTCATTATTTCTCTTAGTTAAATGCTCAATAGATTTCTATATACAGAGACATTGCCTTCTCAACTGATGTCTTAAATGTTGAATGTGTGAGATTGGATGTTGATAGTAGAGACCTTGAAGACCTTGTTGTCTGACGTGGTAAGTCCACTTGATGTGGCCTCGTTAAGAGCCAGAGTGCGGGCAAATGTCGAGTCCGCTGCATTCAAGGTGATGACGGTATCAATATACTCTACAATTGTCATGTTAGGGGTTACAGTTTGGTGAGTGAGCGAGGGTAGACGAGACGTACGATGTGAGGCGACGGTTCCAGTACAAGCATCCTCCTGACATTCAACAGCCGTTCCCCAGCCTTCTGCCTGACCGGAGCCTAACCCGAAAGATTCAGTAATTTTCAAATAATCTTTCCCTTCAATAGTACTTACTGGTTGAGAGGGTTGAGACCACGTTGCCGTTGATTGCTACCGTTTGATCATACTTGCCGGTGCTATCATTATAGACATCTAATAGGACAAGTCAGCGCCATCATACTATTAAATATACAGCAGCACTCATGTGACGTACAATGCATAGTAAGGTGATCCCCTGCGGATGCTGGGACTTCTTTGCCCCCAAGTTGCTCTCCTGAAAGATGTCAATGCTGCTCATTGGTTTTATCGTTTAAAGACATCAAGACATATGTACCTTGGAGCGTACTGGCCCATGTGCACCACTGTCCGGCGGACGCACCGCAGTTCCTGTGTGAGCAATTCATGAATAAATCTTTCAATCTTCCTGGAGGCTAGTTATATACCGCAAGCACTTACGAAGCAGGACTTTGAAAGGAAACAGCCAGGGCCTGGATAAGGTCGCCGCCACTAGTCCCCATGCCAGGCCAAAGTGCAAGGCGCTCCTCTTGCGGACTCGGCACTTTTGGTAGAACCAGTGTAGTGGTGGCCTCTCGGATCCATGACTGGGTCGGGCCAAGAGAGAAGTAGGGGCCGAAGCCGACGGTTTCCTGGCCGTGGGCAACGCCGAGAAGGGCGGCTAGGAAGGCGAGAGAAACAGATCCGGTGCTCGGCATTGTTATAATTCTCTGCGCTATATTCTTAATACAAATGCTATAATAGTTTTGTCGATGCTGGCGTATGTGGAAACATTGTCGCAGCCATGTTGCTTGATTAGTATTTATACCGACATCATCGGTCACTTAGACGTAAGCTTGGAGATGGAGTTCCAGTCTCCTTCGCGGAATCAATTTCTCCATCCAATTGCACCTCGTACAGGACTCTCAATGAGTCTCTTTTTGTACTTCTATTTTGGCAGAACGGCTTTTCTACGTTAGCTCATTCGTGCGTTTCAGACCCTTGATTCACGGTAGATCAGGGGTTCATTTTTCCGGAAAGAACAGTATGTAGTATAATTATAGACTAGTATGCTGTCCACTCTTCCGCCCCGTCAAGTCTCAATGCAGCTTGATGGAAGACGTCCGATTTGTGGAGATCTGTATTGATCAAGTTATTGATATGTACACTCTACGATGTTAATGAGAACCTCATGAACCTGCACGTGGTTCTCTATCTAGAGTGCCGGCTTTGGCGTTTCAGTCCGAAATTTCCTCTGCGCTTCAAGGGCCAAGATTAGTTGACGTGCTGAGCAAAGCAGTTCCATCTTATCATTGCATATTGTAATGTCAAGGTCCATCCTCCCCTCGCGTAACATTTTTGTGGTAACTCTTGTGAAAAGCCAGCGAAGTCCATCCGGAAGCCTCCGCTTGAACTCTATATCTAAAGTGACTGTATTGTTAAACACTGATGCTTGTAGTGCCTGGTCGACTGAATTGACGACCTCGACGGGGATACCGGGGTGATCTTCTGCCCAAACCTCCATCTTTCGAAAGAACGCGTGCGCGTCATACAAGCCCTCGTTACGCAAAAGCGTATCAGACATGGAAGGAATCACGTCTGTCATCATCGCTAGATAAGTAGCATCCATCTGGTCGCCCTCATCCTCGTCTTCTTTGAGGCCGTACCAGCCATCGCAGATGCCATCGACAGGAAAGCCTCCTCGAGGATTCAGTATTATCAAGCTTCTAGTGACGGGAATGATTTCTCCTGAAAGATGAGCAGGAAGCCAGTTCTGCTCCGGCTGCTTTGCTAAGACTTTCTGGAAGTCCGGCACCGGCTTTGGAGGAGGCAGAAGAGTCCACGCAGTGGGAGCGGAAGGGCCAAGTGGTCTGTCAAAGTTTGTCGAGTTGGCTAGAGCGACAACCTTGATTTGGTTTTTCTGTGACAGTTGGAGCTGGATCGTGCATGTGGTAGCACCGATTTTCAGCGGCGTCACGGTTATCGTGCTGTCGCATCGATTACATGGTCGAAGAAACTCGATGTGAATGCTCATAACATCAGGCTGGTTCTGCGCTACTAGTGTCGGATCAGTGGTAAGATGGGTGACGGCAGCAAGATGGATCATGGCCGCAACGCTCCCGCCAAAAAGAGCTAAGCCGATGCGTGTTAGCCACTGGTCTCTTTCGCTTATGTCCCTTTCCCTCCCTCCCGCGTTCAAGAGTTTAAGAGTTCAAGACAGACAGGTAGGTTGAGCATGGTATATTGTTGACGTACTTGAGCCGAGAGTCCAGTCAACATGCCAACCGACACTGTAAGTGTCTGGGGCTATCTGTTTAAGACCGATCTGCTTCCTGAGGGTGCTAGCCATCGTACTGAAGATTACGCCGTGGTTTTGTTGGTATGCGAAGCAAGACGCAAAGTTGAAAGTTGCTGGGGTAAAGATCTGGCTACGTCTTGTCGACTACCATTAAATATCATGTGTTATAAATCTCAGTAGCAAGTCATGTCTTTCAGATCAGCTTAGAGTAGTGTTAACAGCGGGTGCCATTCAGGACCCCTAGTTTAGGAATCTTCTTCTTGAATCACCTTCAGAATTGATGACTTTTATTATCTAAATAAACAATGTTTTGTCCTGTTGGCTTGGCCTTGAAATATGGGGCTGGAAAAGATCCACGGATAGTCGGAGATAAGACACTGACTAAGTATTTTGTCCAACGAAACGGGAACAACGACGCCGTGTAATTTCAACTCTTCAATTGTCGCACTATAGCGAGAGTCACAATGTCCACGACGACGGCACCTTCACAAGGTGAAGCCTCTACTGCCGCGGATGTCAGTCATGTTGCCGGTGATCGCCCACGACCTAGCGCTAGCCGGCGTCGGGATAAACCTCAGCTCTCGTGCAATCACTGCCGACGTCGCAAGTGAGCACAACCCGCCCAAGTCAGAATGATCAATTGGCAAATTCTCACCGTTGTCTCTTGGGCTCCTTTCCAGGTCTCGCTGTAATCGTAGGCAGCCGTGCTCCAACTGCTTGGCGCGCAGCGAGGTTTGTACCTATCCCTTCCAAGGCTTCGCCGACGACACAGCGTTGCGGCAGCAACAGCCGCTACCCGTCGCCCTCAGTTTACGTGACCGCTTAGATCAGCTGGAGAGTCTCGTAGTCTCTCTGAGATCTGAGTTGATTGCAAAGGGGACAGAGGGCCAAACTCAAAGCGCCCTACCCCAGCCCTCACTAAGTGACACGACCTCCCCTGCTGTCGCTGCTGGTGCATGCGCCAACACCAGCAACTATGATATGCCCATTGACGAGAGCTCTGAATACGGAAGCATTTGTATCAGCTCCTCAAAACTTCACTACGTTGGCGGAGAGCATTGGGCTGCCATCCTTGATGGCATCGCTGAGATGAGGGGTCAGGTCGTCGGCCAGGAGGATAAAGGCAGCTATGACCTTAGCGACCTTGGTGAAGCCACCAGCGAGCCATCTCCTCGGGCCCTTCTTCTCTACGGAAATCACAGGAAAGTTTCCCGGGCAGAGATCCTCGAAGCCCTTCCTCCGAAGGCCGCTGTTGACCGGTATATCTCCCGGTACTTCAACCGCCTGGACCTCGTATCCTGTGCGTTTAACTAGCCCTCCCCATTCACACCTTGCTGCTGGCATAGTCCAGTTATGTGAGCTGAGCGCTATCATGACTGCAAATCTAACGCGACATGGCCAACTGCAGGTGCTGTCCACGGGCCAACTTTTCTTCGTGAGGTAAAATACTTTTTCGTATTACGAGTCTATTCTTAAACGCCGTGCTAACCATAACTATACAGTATGAAGCATTTTGGGAAAATTCAGACGGCGTCCCTATAGCTTGGCTTGGCTTGCTTTTTAGTATGCTGTGCCTCGCAGTCATGGCCTCCGACGCACACGACTCGGGCTATAGCTCTGAGGCTGACCACCAATCATTTCAGATTGACCTCTATCGCGAAAAGATTGTTCAATGTCTCATTATGAGCGAGTATACGAAACCCAGTCCATCTGTGCTGGAGGCTGTGATTCACTACTTGTACGTCGAGTTCCTCCTTGGTCCCGATGCCCAGGATGATCTCTGGTTCCTGCTTGCCCTTGAAGTGAATATGGCTATGCGTATGGGCTATCACCGTGACCCAAGCCACTTCCCAGAAATTCCTCCGCTCCAGGCCGAGATGAGGCGACGATTATGGTCTACAGTTCTATTGGGCGACATCTTGATATCCAGTCAAATGGGCATGCCACGTATGATATCCGATAGTGGATGCGATACCGCCGAGCCACGCAACTTCAACGATACTGACCTGAGCCCCGATATGACAGAGCTGCCCTCCCCGAGACCAGAAACTGAAATGACGACGGTACTGGGTCTCATTGCTCGGCGAAGAATATCGATGGCTCTTGGTACCATCTCGGATCTCACGGCTCGTGCGAAGCCTTATAGCTATGCTGAGGTTATGCGAGTCGACAGTGTCTTACGCGACGCCGAAGCCAGTGTTCCGCCACCGCTGAAGATGAAGCCTCTAGCCGTTAGTATGACGGATCCTCCAATTACTATCATGGCACGCATGTTTCTTAAACACTTGTTTTACAAGGGTGAGATGCACTAAACTTGCTCGTCCTTCTTCCCGAGTCCTTACTAACGTACTCTTTAACAACAAGGGCAACTTATGCTCCACCGTAGGCCAATTCAGATGAAGACCCCTCTCCATGTCGAGGACGCTTTTGCATACTCGCGACGTGCTTGCCTGGACGCATCCCTCCAACTACTACAGATTCAGCAGATCCTTGACGAGGAGACGCGACCTGGTGGCCAGCTAGATATAATGCGGTGGCGGATGACATCTAGCATGAACCATCAGTTCCTCACAGCCACCGTGATGCTGTGCTCCCTAGTGCACCGTGAACAGACGCAGGGGCGCTTCGAGGAGATTATGGCGGCGCTACGCGGGGCAAGAAGCATTTGGATGCGAAGTGCTGATTCCCAAGAGGCCAAGAAGGCCGTCGATACGCTCAATATTACCCTCGCCAGGGCAAACAACGGCAACACTGCTGTTGTCGCTAAGAAGGGTATTCAGGAGGATAGCGGCGGGAATGGCCTCAACAATGTGCATGCTATGCCGTACAATCGCAATTTCTTGGATATAGATGGTAGCAGTACCGATTTAGGTCAGTTCATGCTACAGGAATCTGAACGTGAGTACCGTTGATTGAGTCTCCTTACTCTTTGGCTTGATAGTACCCTAGCTGACGGCATGCGGATATAGCTGAAGGACTGATGATAGAATCTCTGTTTCCCACAATCTGGCAGACGGAACAATTCCAAACAAATGACTTCACCTTCAATTTCAACGTGTGGGGAAGCGATTACACTGCATTAGACGATTTGAGACCGCCGGACAGACCTGGGGGTATTGACTCCTGATTGCTCTGGATTGAAGGTGTTATCTCCGACTTGATTCGCAGTCTACTGAAACGTCGTCGATCTACGGCATCTACTAACTGCTCTAAATAAACATGTTAGATTTCTTTCATGGTATCATTTTCAGCTTTCGTATGGCCTATTCGGCCCTTGAGGACAGTACAGTTTGATACTGCAGCGGAAAGGCCTCATCTCGTTCCTAAGAGTATTATAAAGCTCTATTCTTCTCCGATTCGTTCGGCGTCCACTATAAATCGAACTTGCTTTCCCTAAGTTCAGATCCTAAGCCCATGTCTGGGGAACGATGTGGAGGTATATGATATATCCATCTCTAAGGCAATGTATCCAATTTCGCTCCAACCGAGGGATTCGCAGTGTTAAGCATATGTCATTTAAGCTTCTTGGGTTGGCCACAAAAGATCTACCTAGATACTGGAGCTTCCTAATGCATAGGCTATAACTCCATCCTTCTACCATACCTCGCCACTTCTCTCGCTTCTTCGTTGCGATACTTCTATCCTCGAAGACATTAAAGATCATCACCGTCTGTCGTTATCGTGCAAATAAGATACCCAAAACTTGCCGATGTCCTTCTCCTTGACCCCCCCGGCTCTAGATAATTCGGTCATCGATCATGCAGTACATTAACACATGCGTGCAGTCTAGCAACGCTCGTAAAACTTACAGACTGGCAGTCCCTGCTGTCGTAGGGACTTGATATTCATAGCGCGCGTGTTACCGTATTCTCGACCCTCCTCGTGTGTAACTATGAAATACCTTGTCCTCGGCGAGCAACACGCTATGTACGGACCACATCCAGGCCTTCGTCCTCGATGATGGAAGGCTTGAGAATGTGGCCGTGGGTGCGGGCTTGAGCACGTATTATTCTAGCGGGGATTACGTCTCGAATACGGGATGATGTGTCGACTGCCAAGCGGTTGGGGTTTGTGGACTTGAGGTGCTTAGAGAGTCTGCTATCCATCTAGCCTGCCTCCATCAAGACGACATTCTGCGTCCCGCCGACGTGTCCTGCGATGCGTGGTTTTGCCGCTGGCATCGCAACTCGGCCCTCCGGGCTAGAAAATTTCCATGGAGGACGCCAATCATAGATTGCTTGTCGGATCGCTACACTTAATATCCAGGATCTTGTTGAAGCCGGAACTGCTCTCGATAGCTTCGGGCGTAGGTGCTATTTTATAGCGTCCTAGCGGAATTCGAAAATGTGAGCATAAATGGTCGCAAGCTTTCTGCTCGGTATCTGGATCTTGGCAACCGGCAACCGGTGATTATCACCCGTTTTGAGCCTCTGGACATCTAACCTTAGGATGTCGAGCAGCGGGCTAGAACTAGCCATCTCACGCCTAGTGACTCACACGACGACCAAACGTCACTAGTCTGAAGTTTCGGGGATTTCCGTCGGCTCGTTCCTCAGAGCCTGATCTGGAGTTGGGGGCTGAATGCAAGCCGGATGCTTGAAGTTGCTAACAATAAGTGTAGCATCAATTCCATTGGCCCCCGCAATGTTGCGAATATCTGACATCAGGCTCCCATAGGCAGCCATCTGCACTATTACCCTTGAAATCTACTAGGATACTACAGAGCTAGCAACATGCATCGCAGCTCAACGAGTGGCCAATGATTGAGGTATCATGCTATCTTTGCACTGCGCATTACTTCGTTAGAATTGTACTTCCGTGGGCATCTATATAGTGTGGCAGACTGCCCTCATTCTGGACCCTTTTTCTTCAACGTCGATTGATTCCCTCTATCTATAATCACAAAAAAAAAAAGAAATCCATAGAGGCTTTGGCACATACATTCCAAGCGTCCTTGGTTTTGTAGCTTCACTAGGTAACTTGGGTTAAAAGATCTACAGCTCGGCTCGATCATACACGTTTACCTGCCAGCCTCCGTTAGGCTCTGATGCTTCAGCTCCCTTGAAGACAATAATGGCTATCTTCAAGAAAGCAAGCGAACACGCTGCCGAAACCCCCATTCACTCAAATGGAGAAACCGTCCCTTCGATGGTAGAGACTCCGTTGAACGAAACGACCTCCGCTGACACTGAGAATAAGGCTCTGGAGGAGAATAGCGCTCGGCCTAGTTCTGACATGTCAGACGAAATAGATCTATGTAAGATTTAGATTGTTTTCTGCGAGAGAACCGAGCTAGTCTAACCTTCCCAAAGGTAGCATAGCGACGAGCAGTGTCTCAAATATCCAGACTGTTGTTGCCCAACCCGAGCTTGATGTTCCAGCTGAGGAAGCTATCGTTGGGTCTATGTCTAATCCGGCCGCAGCTATGACAGGTAATGAAGAAAAACAAGATGCAGAAGACTCATTTCAGGGAGAAAAATCCGACGCCACCCCATCGGCTAAGACTTCAAAATCAATCATTTTGAAGCACTACAAAGGGAAAGAATTCATGCTACCGTTGGCTCTCTGTCAAACGCAAAAGGTGCGTACTCGCCCTACTCATACGCACGGCTCCTAACCTGCTATAGGGCATGGAAGATCTCATCAAAATGACATTCGGAGACTCTGAAAAGGCACAAAGGGAGATTAATGAGGGCAATTACGAGCTTATTACCACGAGTGGTGCGAAAATCCTCCCCCGTTTCTGGAACATATTGGTTGAGCCGGGATGGGAGGTTACCATCCTGCTTAAGTCTCAGCAAGGCTTCGACACCAGCTCGGTGTACGATTCTGCTAATGATGATGATCCATCCGACGTAGAGGATGAGCCCGAAGGGGAAGCGCAAGTGTCCGAGACTTCGTATACAACAAACCTCAAATACACGGTAGCAACGTACTCAAATGATTATCACGAGCTTGTTTTCTTATACAGCCAATCTTACGATGACCCTGTGGCGCTGGACAATAAGACCCAAAAGTCTCCTATACTAGAGGAGGTACAAGCCGTTATTGTTCCTCGATCGAGACAGTGGGTGGGCAGGAGGTCGGCCCCCAAGGGCAAACCCAAATTAGGTCTTGGAGACACGATTGGTGAGAAGATCTTACGCATCCACTCGCCGTTCTTGATCAACATCTTGAAGTCAATCATCAAGTACTCGTCCAAAAAGTCGTCTAGCGAAGAGAGTGATAAGAAGGGGCCCGGCAAAGAGACTGATAACTCCAGAGATGGGGATTTCCCACACCCCTACCGGGACCTTTTTTATTACAAACAGGAACTATCTGACTACAGGAATGAGACTGTGGGACCGAGAGCCTATCATACGCCGGAGTACAATGCGGAATCCGACCGCCATATCGAATATTTGCTTGAGTACCTTGACCAGGAGCCCAATGTTCAGATTAAGGCGCTGGAAGCTATGTGGGCTAAGAAAATCCCTACAACAACATTCGCAGGGTTTTGGCTCCTTATGAAGCCAGGGTCTGATGTATACGTCAGAGAAGACGGACAACTGAACGCCTACGTAGTTGACTGGGTCTCTGGCGGCGTCAACTACCTCTCTCCTAGTCAGTGGTCAGACAGCGTTCAGCGTTACTCTATTTGCGTGTGGTATATGAAATATGATGGACAAGTCATCGGACGTGGGTCTAAGATCGTTCACGTTCCAGTCTTCGACAATGAGAGAGACATATTGTCACTACCTATATTCCCTACTAGATTCCAAGACAATATAGACGGTGGTGCGCGGCGAAAACAGCTTATTGAACGCGGGCGGAAGGTCTTTCAACTTTCGAAAGGTCCCGCATACCTGGAGTACACCGGCTTGGGGCTGAATCCAGGTTGGAAGCAGGTAGGTCGACATTCACAGAATCATGACATATAATCACTTGATTTCCATACTAATAGCCATCCTAGTACAACCAAGCCCGAGTAGTCGTTGAGCATGAAACCCGGCCGTGGGAGAACGAAACCCAAGTATTGGTTCGTACTAACACTCCGCCGTTTAAGAAGTCTCCGTGGGAGAAGGAGGAAGCTGGCGGTACGCATAGATGGTTATTCGAGAACAATGTGGGAAAAGTCATAGGTGAAGGAGCGAGAGCCCCTTGCTGCAAGTGCAGCAAGTGTACAGAGATTGATACCGCGGCACAGAAATATATCCCCGCAACCTTCAATGACTATGACAACATCGATCCAAAAGAGGTCAGCGAGCTTTCGGAGCATCAGTACATGCTATGTCTCTCTCACATGTATGGATTTATCCTGAAGGATCGTGCCTATGGTAAGTTCTCTTAGTATCCGGTTAATTCCCACAAGTGTTCTCACCTACGGTTTAGATCTCATTGACGTCGGACACTTGGCCGATGTGAAAATTACGGAAAACGCAATCGATCGACTGGTCATGCGTCCCGAAACAAACAAGGATACAATTAAAGCAATTGTCAAGACTTACACAGACAGCAGTCAAGCCGGACCCTTCAATGCCGATTTCATCCAAGGAAAGGGGGAAGGCCAGATATTCCTCCTACATGGGCCGCCTGGGACGGGAAAAACTTTGACAGCTGGTATGGATAGTGACTCATCGTCTAGACGGAATAGTACTGACACTGACCTAGAATCTGTTGCCGAGTATACGGGAAGGCCGCTGCTCAGTATCACAGCGGCCGATTTGGGCCATGAGCCTGTAGACCTGGAGAAAAACCTGCTGCAGTTTTTGAAAAACGCCAGCGCCTGGGACGCTATTGTGTTGCTAGACGAGGCGGATGTCTATCTCGAACAGCGTTCGGCCCACGATCTCAGACGTAACAGTATCGTGTCAAGTAAGATCCTCTGTTGATAATGCAAAAGAAAGCTACTTACGTCGCTATAGTCTTTCTGCGGGCCATGGAATACTTCCAAGGCATTCTGTTTTTGACCACGAACCGTGTGGGCCTCTTCGACGAAGCATTCATGTCTCGCATCCACGTATCAATCGGATACGAACCCCTCGACGACGATGCACGGGAGGAGATATGGGACAATCTCTTCCGCAAACTCAAGGACGACCACAAGCACGGCGGGCCAGAAATCCTCTACGATTACGACGCCAAGCAGTACGTCAAGAGGGATGCGGCAGTCAGGCAATTGAAATGGAACGGCCGCGAGATCCGCAACGGTACGTTTGACCCCCATTCGCATTCTATTCAAGGCTAACCCGCAAATTTCCAGCTTTCCAATCGGCCGTTGCCCTTGCCGTCTTCGATTCCAAGATAGCTAGAGAAAAGGGTGCTTCTGACGAAGATGCTATTCCTGAGATCAAGGAGAAGCATCTTGCTCAGGTCGTCAACATGTCGGCGGCGTTCAAGGAGTACATGACGGCCACGCATGAAGGTGTCGAAGATGCGGATAGGGCGTATCGACTAGGAATCCGACATGAGACTTAAGTGGAATCAAGCTTACGAGCTAAAGATGAGCAGAGATGACACTTTCAGAGCGTCCAATAATTTTCTGAGTCGGGATCTACGCAGACCAATCGTTGTCTTGTCAAATCCGACTTTGCTACGTTGGTACGGATTGATAAACAAGCTGAACTAGTAGAAATTAAGAATACTGTCGCGTTTAGGTGTGTAAACGCTTAGTCATATGGAAGTTGACCAGTGCACTCTCCAGAAGGGCTCATATGAACAGTCTCTAGAAGATCTAAGTTCTAGAAGCTAGCTAGTTAATAACAAAGGAAACGATCGCAATATATATAGGTTCATCGGGCTTATGGTTTAGCCGAGCCGGTATCCACTCCAACGTGTACGAAGGGCCATTACCACATAACACCGACAATCAAAAAGGAGGTCAGGTAAAAGACCAAACTAATGGCTTTTTTTATACACACACTTACATTTAATTGAATTAATTCATCGTACGAATTTATATTTAATTGAATTAATTTGTTTATTTTTTTATTTATTTAGTTTTGGCTTTGTTAGATTGTTTAATAGCTTGTGGCTTTTTAGTTTGTTTAGTTTATTAGTAGCATATAGTTTATTTTAGGTGCTTTAAACTAAAATAGTCTTTGCGTTTATATCTCTTTAGCTATATTACTTTTTTACTAATTATAACCCTTTTTACTCCTTTTAATATAAACTTGGAATTTTGGTTTAAAGCAACTATATTAATTTTCTTGCTTATGTTTTTATTTAAAAAACAACAAACTATAATTTATTTATATAGCAACTTTAAATCTGTTTAAAGTTATACTTAATTAATTAATTATTGTATTTTATATATAGTTATATTTTTTTTGTATTTTTTTAACGCTTAGTTTTTGTTGCATTGCATATTATAGATTTTTTAACTAAAATATTATTTTTTTTATTATTGTTTTTTCTGTAATTATTTTGCTTGCTTATATAGTTTATTATATTAATGTTTATATTATTTCTTATATTTAAATTAACTAATTTTTTTAATACTACTTTTATTGCTTTTAACTTTAAAAATAATTTTAATTATAAAAGCAATAACTTAAATAAAAAATCTAATTTTGTATGCTAGCAATAAGTTATAACAAATATATAAAAGTATTAGCATTATAATTATAATTAAAGCTATAATTTTTATTAGTTTTTAAAAAAATAGCTTTTATTATAAACTATAACTAATAATTAATTAAAGCTATAAATGCATAAAATAGTTAATATATTAAAAAATTTTAAAGTTTAATAGCGTTTTTAAAAAGCTAATATTTAAATAAAATTTAAAAAAAAACAATACAAGTTATAATATTACTAATATTTTTATATTTTAAAACAAGCTTTTTATTTTATTTAAACAATTAGCTTTTACTAAATTTAATTTTAAAGCATTTAAAGCTTTTAATAAAAAGCTTTGCTAAATTAAAAATGTTTATAATACATAATAAATTAAAAAGTTATTTCGTTTTTTTTAGTTTTAAATTTAAAACGTATTTTTATGTTTTGTTGCTTTTTTTTTAAATATTCTTACAAATTAGCAAATTAAATATAAATTTTATAACATAACTAAAGCTAATATGCTATTTTTTTATATTATTAAAGCATATATAATTATAGCTTTATTATTAAATATATATGCACTTTTAATAAGCAATTTTTTTGTTATAACTAGGCTACTTAAGTACTTTAGCATATATTACAGGTTATATATATATATAAGATATTCTTTTTATACTTATTTTATAAAAGTTTCCTTTTTTTTTTAAGCTTTAGTTTTATTAAATATTTATTATAAAACTAAAGATATATTAACTATTATATTTAACCTTTAATGCTTTATATTTTCTGTAATAATTTTAAAGCTTTTTAAAATAAGGTTACTTATAATATTTTGTTATATTATAAAATAGCTAAACATTAACTAACTATATAAACTAGTGCTATTTTTAATAGCTTTTTTTTAAAACAAACTTTAATAATAAATTAAAGATAAACTTAGCACAAATTATTTTTAAAATTAGGCTTAAGCAAACAATAATTATTTAATGCTTTAAATATTAATATTTAACTGTTATAAATATAAATTGTATAGCTTTTAGCTAAAATTAAAAAGCTAAAGCAGCAAGTTATGCAGTAAAAAAATAAAAGCAAATAAGTTGCTTTAAAATTAAAAATAGCTTGTATTATTTTTACTTTATAATTAAGTAAACAAAAAAACTAAAAAATAATATTTTTAAAAAAACAAAAAAACTTTTTAAACTTTAAAAAACAATTTTGCAACTTAAGTTAAAAATAAAAACATAAAAATCTTAGTAATAATAATAATTTTTTATTTTTTAGCTTTAATAAAAAGCATAATTAAAAAAAACTTAAATATTAATTATATTAAAATTGCTTATATTATTATTAATGCTACTTATTTAAAAATGCTAATTTTAGCTAATTATTAAAGTTTAACTATAACTTTTTTAGCATAAAATTTATTTATTAATGCTAGTTAAAATAAGTAAAAAAGCTTTAAACTATTTTTAAAAAAGCTAATTAAAAATTCTGCTATAATAAAAACAAGATTTTATATATGTATAGCAACATAAATTAAAACTATAAAAATGCTTATTAATTAACATTATAAAAGTTATTAACTTTAAAAAAAAAACAATTTAAAACTAATTAAAAAGTGTTTTTAAATTAAATTAAAACTTTGCTTAAATAGTTTACTTTTTTATAAGCTAATATAAGCATATAATTAAAACAAGCAAATTAATAAGCTAATTAAAACTTAAAGCTATTTAATTAATATTTTGCTAGTATTAAACTTTAAAATATTTATTAAAATAAAAGCAAAAAAGCTTTATTATACTACTAAAAACTAAACGTACTACTTTAACAAAAGTTAATAAATTATTATAACTTTTTGCTAATTATATAAGCTAATATAATTAATGCTATATAATAACGCTAAAAACTAATAACTAAAAAACAATGCTTAAACTGCAGTAAAAAAAAACTAAAGTTAAATATTATTTAAATTACTAGTAAATTAACTTTAAATATTAAATAAAACTAAACTAATAATTAATATATTAATACTAGCTATAAAAATAATAATACTAGTTTTAATAATTAAAACTATTATTATAAAAGCAATAATTATAATAATAGCTATAATAATAATAACTTAAGATTTTATAAAAGCAATAATAACTATAAAAACTAAAACTAATATTATAAAAGTAATAATATTAAAAGTTATAGCTAATATTAAAACTAAGAATATATAAATAACTAAAATAATACTAATAATACTTATACTTTAAAAAACTATTATATTTTTAAAACCTTTTTAAATTAACTTTAAAACAACAATAAAAATAGTTTAAATTTAAACTTTTATAAAAATTTTACTTATTATAGCTATAAATAACTTAGTTATATTGCTTTTAATTGCTTTTAGCTTAAAAGTAATAATAATAATAGTAATAATAAAAATAATAAATTTAGTAGTTATATTAATTATAATAGTAATACTATTTAAAAACAAACTATTTAAAAAATCTAAGTAAATAAAAACTAAAACATAAATAAAAAAAACTAAAAATAGCAATTAAAGTTTTATATATTTTTTTTATAAAAGCTATAATATTATAACTTAAAAAATAAATAGTAATTTTAATATTAATTATATTAGCTATAAGTTTTAAGCTAAAATTACTACTTTATATATTTATTTTATGTTATTTTTATATTTTTTATATTATTTATTTTGTTAGCTTTATAAAACTACTTATTAAAACTTATGTTAATTTTAATTTATATGCTAAATATAACTATATTAGTTTTACTTTTGTTTTTTATTATAAATTGCAGTAAGCATTTTTTTATATACTTATATTATAGCATACTATTAAAAGTAGATTTTTTATTTATAAAGCTTATTAAGTTATTTATAAATTAATTAATAGTTATAGTATTACTTATAGAATTAAGCATGCATATATAGCTATTAATTGTAACTATTGCTTTAAAAGCAGCTTTTTTTTATTATTTTAAACTACTTTAAAAAATAAAAAAATTATATTAAATTTAAGCACTAATTAATAATTTTTTAAATTATACTGCTTTTAAATAAAAATACTTAGCTTAATTAAGTTTATAAAAGCTTGCTAAAACTAAGCTTGCTATTATACTATTATTTAATTATTTAAATTTATATAGCTTAAAAAGTTAAAAAAAAGCTTTAATTACTTTAATTTTATAGCAATTTTAAAAAAGTTTTATAACTTATTTAAGTTTTTTAATATTAGTAAAACAAATATATTGCTATAATTAAAGCAAAAAAACCTTGCTATTAAGCTAAAAAAAAACATAGTTATATTTTATTTTTTTATATATTTATTAGCTTAAAATAAGCTAAAAAAACTATAAAAATAGCTTAATAAAATATTAAAAGCAAAAAAAATTAAAAAGTTTATTAGTTTTATTAGCGCTTTAATTTTTTTTGTACTTAAAAAAAATAAAAGCTTACGTTTATATATAAACTATAAAAAACTTAATTAAGTTATATATAAAAATTAATATATTTTATTACTTATTTTAAAGCTGTTTAATAAAATCTTAAAAGCTAAAATTTTTAGTAAAATTAACTTTAAAAATGCTTATTATTGCTTATATATTTAAGAAAAAAATAAATAAAAAATAGCGTTTTATATACGTTATAGCTACTATAAATTTTTAGTTATGCTTATAAGTTTATTAAATGCTTTTATTACTTTTTAAAATTATATATAAAAAGCATTTAATAATATAATAAATATATTTTATATTATATATTTTAATAATATGCTTATTTTTTTTTAAATAAGAATTTTTATATAAAATATATTTAAAACGTTATTAAAAAGCTATAAAAAGCAAAACTATATGCTAAACTATTTAAATGTTAATTTTATTAAAAAAAAATTAAATTTTTAAGTTATATTATTTTTAGCTAAAAAATTAAAATAAACTTTTTATATATAAACATTATTTAGTAATAGCTTATATTAAATATTTATTAAGCGCTATAATAATTTTTAAAATTTTGCAATTTTTATTGCTATTTTATAAACAGATATTTTTATATTGTTATACTTTTGTTTAAATATTTAAAAAAAAACATAATAAAAACGAAAAAAGGTTAAATTTTTTTAAATAATCTTAAAAAAAAAGCTTTTAAAAACCTTTAAAATATATTTAAGCAAGCTATTTTTTTTACATATTTTAACCTTAAGAAATAAATATTACTAAAAACTAATTTTTTTAAAGTAGCTTTTATAAAAAATTTATTTTAGCAAAATAATTAAAGCATTTTTAAACTAGTTGCATTTTATTTTTAAAAGCTATTTAAAAAAAAAAATATAATATAATATGCTTAACTAAAAAATACTTATAATAATAAATTGCTTTAAGCATTAGTAATATTATTTATAAAAAAGCAATTTATTAGTTAAAGTATTAATTAACTATATTAATTTTTAAGCGTTTATAAAAACATTAAAGCTTAATAAAAAGCAAGCTTATTAATATTTATTATTAACTTTTTTTAACTTTATTATTAAATATTAAGCAAGCAAAAAAAATAAAGCTAATTTTTTTTTGCGTTGTTTTAATTATATAGCTATTTTATTTAATAATATTAATATTTTTTTAACGTTAAAAAAAAAAGTTATAATAACATAACAAATTAAAATTTTTAATTTATATTTTAGTGCTTAAGCTAAAGCTTTATACTTTAAAGCTATACTTATTAAAAAAGCTTTTTTTATTTAAGCAGTTATATATTTATGTGTATAAATAGCTATAAGCTTAAAAAAATTAAAAGATTTAAAAGCTTTTAAAAAGCTAAAAAACTTTATTTAAAAAGTTCAAAAAAAAAACCTTAAATGCTATATAATTATAAAATAATTAAAAGCAAAAAAGCTTATAAATCTTTAATAATTAATAAAAAAATCTTTAGTTTACTATAAAAACAAAATCTATATTTCTTTTAAAAAAGCTATATATTTTTAATTTATTAAGCTATACTATAATAATCTTTTAATTAAACACTTTAATTAAAGCTGCACTTTAGAACTACTATAATAAAAGTTTTATTAAAGTAATATAAAACTAAATATTAAGAAATATATATAAAGCTATATAATTTGCTTTAAAACTAAAGCAAAACATTATTAAAAATATAGTAAACTTAATGCTTTGCTAATATTTAGTAAACTTATATAAAAATTATTTATAAACTTTATTATAGGTTTACTAAAAACTTTCTATAAAAAAAAACCAATTAATGCTATTTTTGTTATTATAAATAAATTTATTAAGCTTATATATTTATTTTTAATTAATACTATTATAACTTTAGTTAAACTAGCAGTTTTATTTTATTATAAAATTAAATATATTTATAGTAGCTTAAAAAGCATTATTTTTAATAAAAGCTTTATTTTTACTAGCTAATTTTAGTTTAATTTATATTATTACTTAAAAGTTAAATAAAAGCTTTTAGTAATATTTTACTTTAAAACTAATAAACAAATAAAATAAATAAACTAAATAATTAAAAGCTATTTTAAGTGCTTTATAAATAATAAACAAACTAATTAGCTTTAACTTTTATTTTAAGCTTTTTTTACTATAAATTTTGCTATTAATTTTATAACTAAACAATTATTTTTTAAAGCTTTATATAGTTATATGCTAAAATTTTGTTTATTTATTAAAAATAACTTTATATTAAAAAAATTTTTAGCTATATAAAAACGTTTTAATAAATTATAAACTATTAAAAACAAAATAACAAAGCAATAATAAATTATAACTAATAAATATATAAAACATTATAATAATAAACATAAACTTATAACTTTTAAAACTAAAAACTTAGTAGTATTATTAATAAAAAATATTAAGTTTAAAAATAAAAAGTTAGCACTTAAGTTTATTAAACCTTTTTGAATTTTTTTTATAGTTAGTTTATAAACATATTATATTAGTTTTTTAAAATAATATAGCTATTTTTATTTTGTTTTTGTTGAAATAACTGGTTATTAGTTATAACTTTTATGTATAGTACATATAATAGGTTTTGCATAAAGATTACTTCGTGCAAAAGCTATTGCATAAACTAAGGTAATTTTAGTGTTAGCTTAGCTTGTATGCTAGCAAAGTTCTTATATATAAAAAAGAACCTTTGTTTTATACAAACCTTTTTTTTTCTTAAATATACAAAATATAAACAGCTTATAATATAAAGATTATTATACTTTGTTTTAGTATATATATATTAAACGTATAATCGTATAAAGCTTATTTAATATTAATTAGTAGTTATATTTGCACTTTTAACTTATTTATAATAAACTATAAATTAGCTAAAGTAA
The DNA here is from genome assembly GCA_022578965.1 of Xylaria sp. FL1777. Lineage (NCBI taxonomy): Eukaryota > Fungi > Ascomycota > Sordariomycetes > Xylariales > Xylariaceae > Xylaria > Xylaria sp. FL1777. Next base: position 56,998 of record MU400593.1, on the reverse strand, counting down.
TAACAAAATTATATAACATACTTTTATTTTAACTTATTAAAAAGAGATTTGTTTTTTATATTACGCTTGTTTTTTTTTTTAACGTATAGATATATTGTTTAGTTTATTTTTTTTAATTAGCTAAAATAAGCACGTATAAAAAAAAAAAAAAAGATCTAATTTATTTACATATAAAAACTAAACTTTTAATCTGTTTATTAGTACTAAAAACAAAATAAAAAAAATAGCAGGTAACTTTGCTACTTTTTTAATTATATTGCTATATAAACACTAAGTAATATATTAATTATACTGCTATATAAAAGCAAAATAGCAACTTATATAACTTAGATATAAAATTAAATATACTATACAATTTAGCTAAATTTACTATGTTTTAAAAAAACAAACAACTGCTTATAACGCTTTTAAAGTTAAAGCTAGTTATTTTTATGTACAAAAACTTAGCTAAAGACGTTTTAATAAGCGTATAATAAATAAACGCTTAGATTAATTTTAAAATATAAAGCTAAAAAATTAATTTTAGCTATATAACTAAAATTAAGCTAAATACTAAGCTAGTATTTTACTATACTAATTATTTATATTTTTATAAACTACTAAACTACTTTTAAAAAAAGTTTGCTAAAACTTTTAAAAAATAAACAGAAAATTATTTCTAGGAAATTTATTAAAGCATATAAAGCGCTTTACTTAAAAACCTTAAATTAAAAAAAATCTATTTAACATTAAAAATAACTATAATCTAAAAGCTTATAAAAATAGCTTACGGAAACTTTATAATTAAAAAATTAAAAAAACTACTAAATATTTGTTATATAATAACTATTTAACTATTAGTAATATTTTTAATACTAAACTAATAGCTAAATACTTTTTTGTATAATAGTTAGAACTTTTTAAACTATTTATATATTAAATTACTTTTTAAAAACCTAAGTTTTAATGTATAATTTTAAACGTAATAATATAAATACTAATTATAATTAATTTAGCTAAATATTAAACACTAAAATTTTTTTAAGCTGTTTAATTTTTATATAACAAAAGCAAGCTATAAATTGATTTTTTAACTAGTATATAAATACCTTATTTAGCATTATTTATTACAAACACTAAAGCAAAAAACATATGTTTATATAATACTAGATTTAGCTATTAAAAGCACGTTTTTTAACTTATTTTTAATAAAGTTCGTACAAAATAAATTTATACTTTTTAACAAATATATTATTTTTTAAAAAAGCTAGAACTTAAGCTAGAACTATATAAGCAAGCTATATAACTTATTATATAATAAGGCTTGTTTATTTATTGCTACTTATTAACGTATTAAAATTATAAAAAACTAATATTATGCTATATTTTTATATATTTTAAAAAGTTATATAAAAAACTTTTTTATTAATTGCATTAATTTAAACAAAACTTAAAATAAAATATACTATACAATAAATATTTATTTTAATACTAATATAAACTATAGCTAGTATTAAGCTAACTAAATAACAGTTTTTTTTATATGAATAAAAAAAAAAAACCTAAACTTAGCTTTATATAAAATATTTAAATTAATGCTTAATAAGCTTAAAAAAGCATAGCAAACGCTTAGCGCTAGCTACTAAAGCAAAATTTAACTAAGTATAAATATTGCATAAGCATATTAAAGTATACTAAAGTTAGCTATAGCGTTAATTTTTTAAAAACTTATATACAAAAGATTTTTTGCTAATTTATAAGCATGCTTATATATAGCATTAAATAGTATAACAAAAACTTTTATACAAAAAAATAATAAGTTATATTTTATAAACTAAAAATATAACTATAGCTATATAAAAAATTAATAACTTAAATTTATATTAAAGTTATTAAGTTAACTAACTAAATAGCTAAGCTATTTTTAAAGCTATAACTAAAAGAACTAAAACTTTTATACAAACAAAAAATGCTTTGTTTGCTAAAAAAAAAGCTACTAGTTAATATGTTATACTTTTTAAAAAAAAGCTTGTATAAAAAACGTATTTTTTAATTCGTACAAAATGATTTATAACTAAAAACTTACTTTAGAAAAATTCTCTTCGTACGTAATAAAATGTAAAAAATATTTAAAGTTAAACAACAGTACTAAAAATATTAATAAAAAATTTAGTAATTAAACTACTTAATATTTAATAAATAGCACATTTTTTTATTATATAACAAAAAAAAATATTTAGAATTATAAAATAATAATGCTATATAATTAGTTTATATTAAGCAATTATTATTATATAAACTACTAAAGTAAACTTTAAAATATTAGTGCTTTTAACTATTTAATAGTAAAAAAAGCCTAATTAAAAGTATACTTTTAAATATATCTTTATATAAAAATTAGTTAAACTTTAAGTAGCACTTATATTTGTTTTAGCAGAAATAATACTATAAGTACTATAAGTATTATATAAATAAAAAACGCCTTTAGTATAACTATATATTATATTTTAAATACTTTTATTTTTTTTTTATTTTTATTAAAAAATACTAACTGCTTAAAAGCATACTTTAATAACATAAAAAATATTATTATATAATAAAACAAAAAAACTATTCCTGTTATATAAAAATAAAAACATTTGTTTTTTAATACTAGCTTATATAAAGCAGGTTTATATTTTATAAAAACAAAACTTTAAAAGCTTTATAAATGCTTTAAACATTTTTATACGGAAAAACTATATAATATGCTTAATTATACAAGCTATAATATTAATTGCTTTGCTTTAAAAAAAATTTAGAAGTTTTATTATTATTGCTAATTATATAACTAAGCATTTTGTTGTTTTAAGTTTACAATTAAAAATAACTATAACTTTAATTATAAAGTTATAATTAATACTATATAAATAAATAACAAACAAGTTTTATATATAATTAATATAGCTATATTGTTTTAAATAATTATATTTTTAAAATCTATATTTATATAAAACGCTTAAAAAGCTTTATATAAATGCTAGATTAATATATACTAAAAACTTTTAAACTATGTTATATATAACTTTAGCATAAACTTTTTGTCCAAAAAATTTTAAAACTAAGCTAAAATCATAAATATAAAATGCTAAAAAATGCTTATTAAAGCTTACTAAGCTATTAACAAAATAAAAAAAGCATATAAACTTTTTTGTTATATATATAACATACTAAAAGCTAAACTAAGTTATTATACAAAAAATAAATTAATTTTGCAAATAGCAGTTAAAGCTTTAAATAATATTACAAGGCTTAATAGCTTAGTTTTAACGCTTTTTATATTTAAAGCATATTTAAAAGTTAATTAAAACTTTTTTTTTTTGCTAAATATTATATAAAAGGCTAAAGCAATTAAAAAAGCTATAAAAATGCTTCGCAAAAAATAAGCAAAAGTTAAAATTAGCTATGCAATTTATAAATATAATAAGCTAGCTTTATATAAAGTATTATTTTTACTTTTATATAATAAAGTCTTTATATAGCATAAAAAGCAAAGCTAAAAAAAACTATATAAAATATAATTAATTAAAAAACCTAACATAATTATTAACTTTATAAATAGCTTAATTTGCTTTAAATAAACATAAGTTAAGCTATATTACTATATAATTAAACATACTTTAGCAAATAATAAAAAGAAAAACATAACTGCTATAAAACTAGCTATAAAACTAGCTATACAAAAAAAACGCAGAAAACTTAAAAAAACTGAAAACTTTTTTATAGCGTTTATATAAAACATTAGCAACTTGTTTTTAATTCTAAAAAAAAAACAAAACTACGCTTTAGTAATAAAGTTACATAAAAACAGCATTATTAGCACTTTTAGCGCTTTATTTAAAAAATTAAACGCTACAAAAATTAATAATTTTATTATACGAAGTATTTTTTAGTTTATAAAATATAATCTAAATAAACATAATAATACTTAAATTTTTAAGTTTTGTTTTGTATAAAAAATTAAAAAAAAAACAACTAAGCTATATAAAAAGTCTAGATTAATTATATAAAGCTATAACAATATAAAAAAAAAAACCGTATTAACTTAATTGCTAATAATTTAGCAAATAAGCTAATAGCTATTACTAGCTTTAAGCTTTTTGCTAATTTAAGATTTTAATGCTTTAAGCAAGCTTTAAAATATTATGCAAGCATATATACAATTAAAAAACAAGCTTGCATAAAAAATCCTCGCACGATTATTTTTCAAACTTGTTTTAAAGTATTTTAAAAAAACAATTATATAAATTATATAACTATTATATAGCTTAGCTAAATTAAAGCTATATTAGTTTAAGACTTATTACTAATATTACTATAAAAAACTTAATATAATAGTTTTTATGTATAACTTATATTTATTATTTATATTAAAACTTTTATATAAATTTAGCATTATAAGTTTATAAACAAACAATATATTTAGCTTTGCTACACTTAAATTTTTAGCAAAAAAAAAACATAAGTTACATAAAGTAAAGTTTTATATAAAGCTAAAAAAAACTTTATAACAAGATTACCTTATTAAATTTAATAGTAATTAAGTTATTTTTTTGTATGAAAGAAATATAACATTTATATAAAAAAGCTAAATAAATTAACTAGCTTTAATTAACCTTTGTACAAAAAATGCTATATAGCAATATGTTTTTTAACGCATATATAGCGCTTATATAAGCAGCATTTATTAACTAAAAGCTATATATAACTTTGTAGCTACTGCTTAAGTAACTAACTTAGTACTAGCAAATATTAAGAATTTAAACTATAGGGTTAAATAGCAAATAAATAATTATAACTATAGATTAACGTTTATACTTTTAAATTTAAGCTATATAAAACTGTTTATTTTTATAAATAGTTTATTTGCGAATAATACTAATATAACTTTATAACTTAAATTTATTATTGTACTTGCAATAAAATATTATATAAAAAAAAACCTAGCTTTTAAAATCAAAAAAAAACATTATATATTAAAACTTTAATAAATGTAAGCAAATAACATAAAGTATACTAGCTAGTAAATTATACAGCATAATAAATAGCTTTAATAGTACTATAGCCTTTTATATAACGTTTTAAAAAATTATAGCTATGCTAAAAATACTTTTAATTCTTGCTGTATTATATTTAAATTTAAAATCGTTATATAACTATTTAGTAAAGCTAGAAACTACCTAAAAAAAACGCCTTATAATTAATATTATGTTATTTAAAAAGTCGTACAAAAAGAAAAAAATCTCTAAAATACAATAAATTAATAGTAAAGATAATTTAGCTAACGCGTTTACAAAAAAAACACTAAACCAAACGTTAAAAACCTTAGTATTTACAAACTAGCTAACCGTACAAATAAAAGCATTCGTAAAAAAAAAATAAAAACAACTTTTATACAAACAAATTAAAAAAGAAAGTCAAAAGAATACTTTTGTACGAAAATTGTTATAATAATTATACAATAAATAAAAAAGCAACAAACAAATATATTTAATTTTAAAAAAAACACTAAAAACTATAAAATATTGCAAATTTTATATTTCTTTTTATATAACTATTTTTTAAGCTATACATAAGTGCTTAACATTTTTTTTTTACCTTTTTTACTAAACTATTATGCAACATTTAATTTTTTTTTATTTATTTAAATATAATAATTATAATAAGCATTATATAATTGCTAAACATATATAATATATATATTACTTTGGAATTTTATTACTTATTAATAACCTTAAAATAAAAAGCTTTTGCGGTTTATATAAGCATTTTAGCTATACAAAGCAACTATAATGCTACGCAACTAAATAAATACTGCATAAAAGTAGCCTTTATAACAAATTATTTAAGCTATAATAAAAGCAATTAAAGCATTATACAGAATTTAAACCTTAATATTAACTAAAAGCATTAATGCAACTTAAAACTTATTACTTTTTATATAATAAACAATTATTAGCAAATTACTTAAATAATAAGCTATATAAAAGAAAAACAAAAATATATATTTATATATAGCAATTAAAAGAACAATTAATTGCTAAAATTACTAATTAGTAATTATATAACGTTATAACTATTGTTTTAGCTTATAACGTAAAGCTAGCAACTATTAATGTTGTACTATAGTAAAACAGCTATTATATAAGTATATATATATATATATATAAGTATATATATAAAAATAACTAAATGTAAAGCTGTTATAAATATGTATATATACGTATAAAGTAGCTAATAATAAAATAAGCAGCTATACAAAGTAAAAAGTCTAAAAATATAAAGGCAATAAAAAGTACTGTAAAATTTGGGCTTTTTTTATAAATAAAGCCTAGCTTTTATACTTTAATACATTATTAAACTTACTGCTATACAAAAAAAGAACTTTTAATTAACTTTAATATAAATTATTTACTGCTAATATTTTACTTTATATTATTAGTTAACGTTAGTTAGCTATATAACAATAAAAATAAAGAACTTTAATTATACTAGTAATAATTAAACCACATAAAAGTTTAAATGCTTTACTTAAAAAGCAACTATTTTTAAACCTAGGCTTTATATAACTATAGAGTTTAAAAAAAGCAAACATATAAGCAACCTTTTTTTTGCAAAAACTAAAGTATTAAATGTTTAACTTTTTATAAAACCATTCTTTTTTATTTTTTTTAAATAGCATTATATAAAGGGAATTATAACTAAAAAAAAAGTAGCTAGTATTAAAATAACTAGTTATTAGTTATAACTTTTATATATAATACGTATAATAAGTTTTGTATAAAAACTACTTTATGCAAAAGCTATTACATAAACTGAAGTAATCTTAGTATTAGCTTAGCTTATATGCTAGTAAAGTTCTTATACATAAAAAAGAACTTTTGCTTTGTACGAACTTTTTTTTCTTTTAAACATACAAAATATAAACAGCTTATAATACAAAGATTATTATACTTTGTTTTAGCACATATATATTAAACGTACAATTATATAAAGCCCATTTAACAGTTTTCTTAATTTAGCTACTTAAGCTTTAAAAAGCTAAACATAAATATAGTTTACTTATGCTAAACCTTAAAAATAAGTTAAAAAAATAAAAAGTTAAAAATATAATAAGTAAAATAACTTATAATAAAAAAAAATATTATTTTATTAAGTAAAAAAGCTAGCTAACTAAATATAATTAATAAATATTTATTACTAATATTATAGCTTTTAAAGCAATTAAAAACTTTAAAAAACGCTTAAATTACAAAAAAAAAGCAAAGCTATTAAGCTAACAAAATAGTATTAATTTATCATTAATTTAGCTATAAACTAAAGCTTAATTATATTATATATATTAATTAATTATTTTCTTGTTTTTAATTATATAATAAAAATTGCACTTATTGCTTTAAGTTTTAAAATATTTGCGCTTTATTAATAAACTATACGTAAAAACGCTACAAACAAGTTATAAAATCTTTATAAAAAAGCCTTAAAACATTAATTATTAAACTTTAAAACATTTTTATATTAAAAAAAGCCTATTAAATACTTTTATTTATGCTTATTAGCAATAATTAATATAGCTTTATATATATCTTTTTTAAAAGAAATAAAAGCAGCTTTTTAAGCTGCATATTTATAGTTTAAAACTTATACTTTAAGTACAGTTAAACAAACATATTACTAACATTAAAAATAGTTTTAATTCTATTAAAAAACCTTATAAAATTAGTTTAAATAAAGCTATTTATAACGTTTATATAAAAAAGCTTAATAGTTTAACAAGCTAAAAATTTGCGTTTTATTATTAAGTGCTTATATTTAACACAATATTTTTGCATTACTAATTATTAGCTAAACTTTATATAAAATAAAAATAAAACCATTTACTTTTATATTATTAACTTTGTTAATTAATTAAAACTAAGCTTTATAAGTTAACAAAAAACGCAAAAATGCCTTTAAAAAGCAAAATTATATAACTATAAAATTAATACAATAATTATTTAAAATTTTTTAAATAATAACGCAATTTTTATTTATAATAACTTTCTTATAATTATTTTTCTAAAAAACAAAAAAATAAACAAACTAGTTTAACAACTTTTAAATATACATTATATTAAAATATAACATAATAAATAGCTAACTTATTAATAAAACTAATTTAAAATAAATATAAATTAACTTATAAGCTTGCATAAAATATAGCTATTTATATAGCTTATATAAGCTATTATTTTTAAGTTTTTAAATTTGCAAACTATATTTAAAAGCAAGCTACTTTTTAACTAAAATGCTTTTTTAAAACGCTTAAAATAAAACTAATATATTAACAAACTACTTAAAACTATTGCTTTTTTAATAGTTTTATACTTTTTATTTTTAGCTTTAGTAGTTTACTTGCAAAGTTTACAAACAAAAGTTATTATAAAAACAAGCTAACGTTTAACTAACATAAAAACTTTAATATTTACATTAAAATTAAACTTATTTTTTGCGTTATTTATATTAAAATTGCATAAAACAACATTTAAATCTTTATTTAGATTTATAAAGTTTAAATTATTTTTATCTTTATTTTTATTTTTTTTTTAACTTATAAAAAGCTTAATAGTATTTATATTTTTATTAAAATTAAAGCTATTTTAAAAAAAAAGCAAACTACTAAAACTTTTATTTTTATTACTAAAATTATTAAACTTTTAGCAAAAAGGTTTATTAAAGTTTTATTTTATAGTAAAATCAAACTTATTTTTAAATAAATTTAAGCATAAAGCAAGTTGCAATAATTTTCCGCGTTTATATTTATAACTATAGCTTTAATTATAACTATATTTATATATATTACCTTTAACTACTATAAGTTTAAGCAGCATAATTATAATACAAATAATAATTAAAAAAAAAGCAAAAGAAATATAAAATAAATATAAAAATAGCAGTAGTAAAATATATAGCTAAAACTAATTGTTTAACAGCAGCTAAAAAAAAAAAAAAGAAAAAAAAGAAAAAAAAAAAACATATAGCAACAAAAATATAAACGCAAAACTTGCTATAAATATAGCACAAAACAAATATAACTTAATATATAAATATAAGCATAAATACATAAGTATTTTAACTATTATACTACATAAGTATTTTATTTAATATATTATATTTATGCTTAATTATTTTATATTACTTTACTTTATTACTTATATTTAAAATTAATTACTTTAATTAATTTTACTTATATATAAGTTAAAAATAACTTAATTAAAAAAAAAAAAGTAATTATTATAACTAAGCTATTTAAATACTTTAGCACATATTATAAGTTATATATATATATAAAATATTCTTTTTATACCCATTTTATAGAAGTTTTCTCCTTTTTTTAAGCTTTAGTTTTATTAAATACTTACTATAAAACTAAAGATATATTAACTATTATATTTAACCTTTAATGCTTTATACCTCCTGTGACATTTTTATAGTAATTTATTAGCATTTATTTTTATAGTAATAAAACACAAACTTAAATAATTAATACTTTTGCTTAATTTAAAATATATATTAGCTATAAGTTTATTTTAAAATAGCTAAATAAAATAGCTAAATAAAATTACATATATAATAGCTAGTTAATTAATATTTTAATACTTAAATTAATAAATATATAGCTTAACTTAAAGCGTATTATTTATAACTTAAGTGCTATATTTATATATAATAATTTTAACTTTAAAAACAGTGTTTAAAATCTTAGCATAAGTTATAAAAATATTATGCAAAATTTAACTAATTGTTTTATAGTTACTAGTTTAAACATGCTTAGCTTATTTATGCAGTTATAATAGTATGCTACTATTTTTTTTAAAAAGAAATAGCTTTTTTTTTATTTAATGCTAACTTTAGCTTATATAAATAAAGCAACTAATTATTTATTAGTTTATGCTGTTTATTTTTTATTTAAATTATTACATTTAAAAAAGTTTGCTTTATTTTTAAATATTATATAACTATAAAATAATGTTAGCTATATTTTGTAAACCTTTGCTATTTATAAAAATAAAAAAAAATATTTAAAATATATTAAGTTTATAATACTTTATTTTGTACTATTTTAAATTATTAAAACTATAATAAATAATTTGCAATAATATATAAAAATTAAAAAATTACATTTTTTATTTAGGCTATAATAGCTGCTTAAATAAAAGCAAACAATATATATAACTATAAACAATAAATGTTTTTTATATTAGCTTTTTTTTATATTGCACTAAATTTTATTTAACTAATTTTTTGGACTTTTTAAAATCTTTTTATAAAATATAACGTATAATTCTTTAGTTATAAGCAATATATTAAAAAAAATAAAGTTTAATACTATTAAGCTTTATTATTGCTACATAATAAGTTTTATGCTTATATTTTAACGTTTTTAATTTATAACTTAGTTAAATTTAATATATTATTTTTTAATAAAGTTTAATTAAACTATATTTAAATAGCATTAAAAAGCATAAATCTTATATTACTTAAGCAAAAAATTGCAGCTTTATAGTTTTAATAGTTAAAATATATAAGTTAAACAAAAGAATATACTTAAAATAAAAGCAAATTAATTAATATTAAGTTTTAAAGCTATTATTAATATATAAGTATTATAAAATATTTACTTATAATAATTATAGCAGTTTAGCTTAATAATTATAAAGTACTACATTAAATTATTTTTTACTTTTTTATTTTTTTTTATAAAAAAAAATCTAATAACTATAAACTAAAAATGTTATATTTTGTTTAATTACTTTATTTTAATGTTATAAAACTAAAACTTATAACAAAAATACTATAGTTAAGCTTTATTTAGTATATTATACTTAAAAGCAAATAAAAAGCTATTAATTTAGCTTTAAAGCATATTAATATAACAGACTTATTATATATTAATATAACAGGTTTGCCTTTAGGGTCTTAATTTGCAGGTAATAATAGGATTTTTAACAGTGGTTCATTAGGAAAGTTTTTAGAGTACTTTTACTACTATGCATCAATAGAAGTTTTAAAGGATTAAAAGTAATAAATATATTAGTGCTTAGCGGTTATAAAAAATTAATAGCTAAAGAACTAAAACTAAGTAAATAATTAAATATAAAAAATGTATAATTATATAAACAAAAAAAAAGTAAAAAAAGTAGTAATTTTTTTTAAATTACTGCAAGTTTAATAAGCATTAAATTACTGTAAGCTTAGTAAGCTTTAAATTACTATAAGCTTAATAAGCTTTAAATTATTATAAGCTTAATAAACTAAATAAGTTATTATGTAACTTTAGCTTTAGCTAGCAAAAAAAAAAATACAAAGTATATATAAAAGCATTAAGCTGCTTTAAAAGCTACCTTAGTGCTAATTTTGTAATATTATTCCTTTTTTTTTAAAATTGTTGTTTTAATAATTTTTTATAAGTATTTTTTTTTCTTTTTTTTTTTATATGTTATAATGTTAAAACGCATTAAAAAAACTAACTGCTTATTTAAAATAAAGCAAAAACTTGTTTTTGCTTTTTTTATTAATTTTACTAGCTATAAAATTATACTTTGCTTTTGCTGCTTTAATTAGTTGCTAATATATAAAATAACAAATAATATGTTTTATTGTTTTAAATATATATATGCTAGTTACTTTTGCAACAAATTAAAAGTTTTAATTAACTTAATTAATAATATAGTTTTTAAATACTGTTGTTTTAAAAAAAAAAAAAAGCAAGCAAAGCAATAGCTATTTTTAATTTAAAAAAAACTAAAACAAGCTTAAAATAGCTTTAACTTTGTTTTAAGCAAGTTAGTTTAGCTTTATATATAAAAATGTTTTTTAAAAGCAAAAAGTATTAAAATAGTTTAGCAAAAGCTTTAGTTCTTAAATAAACTGGACAAAATAAAGCGCATTAAAAAAAAACAAAAAGCGCTAGCAAAAAAACAAAAATAACAGAAAAAGCAAGCTAAAATAACGCAAGTTGTTTTGTTTAAGTTTAATTAAAATTTTTTAGGCGTTTTTTTTAAAGTTAACTTTTTTTTTTTAGTTTTAAGCAGTTAAAATATTAGCAGTAAAACTAACTTATAACTACTTTAGCAGTTTTTAAATGTTTTTTAAGTTCTTAAGTATTATTAGCATATAAATATTTCTTTTATTTAATAAAATACTTTAGATCTTTGTTGTTTTAATAAAAATTTAGTATATTTTTAACTTTATAAACGTTTTAATTTATTTTTATTTTTAGTTATATTTTAATAAATGTTTTAATAAATGCTAGTTTTAATAAAAAAATATAAAAAATAAAGTAGATTTATATATTTTTTAGTAATAATAGTTTATAGTTAGTAAATAAAATAACTTCTTTAATTTTAAAAAAGCTAAATTTTTTAAATTTTAATTTATTGTTTAGTTGTTTTGTTTTAATTTAAGAAATATTAATGTTTATATTTTGTTTTTGTTATAGCAAATAAACCTTGTTTTTTTTTTTAAAGGTTAGTTCTTTAGTTTGTTTTTTATTATAGTATATTAACATTTATTGTTATAAAAATTAAAAGCGTAGTTATAGTTTAGCTTATAGCATTTTAATCTTTATTATAATAGTTTTTGCTTAAAGTGCTATAGTTAAAATAGCAAATGCTTTTATTAATGTTTTTTTTTGTTTTTTAATAGTTATTTGCTATTTATAAATAGCTTTATGCAAAAATATATTTATATTTTTGTTTATTAATATATTATATAAAATTTATGCTATTAGTAATAGTTTTATTTAATTGTTTTATTAATAATTAATATAACTTTATAAATATTATTTTAATATTTAGTTTAGTTTTTTTGTTTGTTTATTTGTTTATAAATAATAAGCAGTTAAAAACTTTAGTTTAATACTAATAAGTTTAAAAAAGCTAATTTTAAACTTAAAAATAAACAATTTATTTTAGTTTAAAATAATTTTTTTTAGTAACTTATGTTTATTTAAATATTAGCATATAAAAGTATATGCAAGTTGTTTAGCTATTGCATTTTTTTTAAACAGTAAAAAATAAGCATACTTAATAAGTTTATTAATAATAACTTATATTTTATTATATTGTATTTTTATAACTAAATTAGTTAATAAAAGTAGTGCTATAATAAAATTTTAAGCAATAATATGTTATGCTTGTTTAAGTATTTATATAAATTATAATAGTTTATAAAGCTTATGTTAAGCTATTTTAGCTTTATTATAAATATTGTACTTTTTTATAATAAATTTAATTATGTTTTATAGTTTACCTGCAGCATACTAAAAGAGCAAACAAATTTTTAACTAAGCTACTAGTTATTGCGCAACCTAAAAAAAGCACGTAAAATAGCTAAATAAGTTTTAAATATAAAAAGGCTTAGCTATTATAACGTGGCTAAAAAACTAATTAAGTTATAAGTAGCTATAAAAACATAAAAATAAAGGCCTTTAAACACGGAGTAAAAACAGCTAAGCATTAACACTAGCTTTTCTTTAAGCTAAAAAAGGTTTACTATAACTATAAAGCAAAAGCTAAAGCAGCTATTATAAAGCTATTTGCTATTTATAGTTTTAAAAAAGCTACTTATTACGGGCTTACGTTTATAAACTTTAAAGTAAAGCATAATATAATAAAGTACTAAAAATAGCAATATAAAATTACAAATATAAAACTATAAAAGTTAAAAAGTATACATTATAAAAAAGCAAAGCAATTAAGCAACTTTATTAAGCACTAAACACTAAAATTTTATTAAAACTTTTAGCTACTAAATATATAATAATACTAACTTTTAAAGGTTACGTAAACATTTTTTAACCGGCTTATTTATATAAAACTCTTGGCTTTTTTACTTGCTGCAGCCTTTTTTGCTTTTTTAATTGCAACTTAAAATTATGTACTAGCTATAAGTGCAGCTTAAATATTTTTATCGATACAAAAATAGCGTGCAGCTATATAAGCTTTAACAAATAATCGAAGTTTTTTATTAACTTTTTTAAGCTAAAAAATTATTAGCAGCACTTAAAATTAAAAAAACTTTAACAGTTAAAATAAACATAAAGTAAAGCTTAAAAACGTGCAAACATTAATATAGTTAAAAGTACTTATAAAACTATAACTGTTATTTTTAATGCTTACTTTGCTTTTTTTGCATTATAAACACTTAGTAAACTTACTAGTAATATTGCAAACATAAAAATTATTAATGTTTTTATATAGTTAACGTAAAAAAAACAGCAATAAAAGGTGCATAATATACTATTATAATATAAGCAATACAATAGCAGCATAGCTTAAACATTTTAGCGTGCTTAATAAATATAAATTTTAAGGCTATTAGTAATACTTTAGCGTAAAGCACTAAAGCATTTACTTTTATTTTAAAGATTAGCGTTATAGCAAAAAAGCATAATAATAAGCAGTTATAAAAGCTTAAACTATATAATAGCAAGCTATTAGCTACTTTATTTAGTACTATAAATTAAATAACTAGTAAAAACTGCAGCAAAATAACTTATAACTTTAAATATATAAGCTTAATACTAGTTAATATATATATTTAAGCTAAACTAGTTATAAATATGTACTACAAAAAGCATAGTAGCTATAACAAAGTAGATTTTTGTATAACTGTAATACATTAGCAATTAATTATATTACGAACTAAACATTTTAACATACTAAAGCAAGCATAAACTAAGCACATAATAATAATAATAATAAAAGTAATAAAGTTAATAGTTAAAAAAGAAAAGAATTAACATAAGTAGCTAAGTAAAGTAATTTATTATTTACTGCTACTTTATATTGCTTAGTGCATAAGCTATTTATAAGCTGTGCTTACTTAGTAAGTTTATTATAGAAAGCATAAAAACAGCTTAAAAAATAAATATATAAAAAGCAAACTAAAAAATAATAAGCAATTAACTTTGCTTATAACTTAGTTATAACTTAGTTATAAAAAAACTAATGTAGCAAAAAGCTAGTAGTAATACTAAAGCAAGCAAACTATAATGTATTAGCAATATAATAAAAAAAAGTTTAAAAAAAAACTAAAAAAGGGAAGCAATATATTTAGCTAAATAAATACTAAAACTAAAAAAACTGCTGCAAGCAGCACAAAGCAAGCAGCAATACTAAAGCAAGCAAATTATAAAGCAAAAAAAATACGAAAAAAAAAGAACTACGAAGTAATTACATAAAAGTGCACATACTTAATTAATAGCATAATGCAAGTAAGCAAATAACTTAAAAGCAAAAAAGTAAAAAGCAAAGCACTTAATAAAATTGTAGCAGAACTAGTGCAACCTAAAAGTAAATATAAAATGTTTTTACTTAGCTACTAAAAAAAAAGTAAGCTGTTTACGGCTTACTTTTAACCTATAAGCACGGTTTTTACCTATATATATAAAAAATAAAAACTAGCATAGCTAATAGGCCGTTAGCTTAAGTAATACAATATATATGTTTTATAGTTTTAAAAAATTATATTTTTTTTATAGTTATTTAATTATTTTTGTTGCTTTTTAGTATTTATATAATAAGTGTTTATAGAATTTTTTAATAAACTTATTTTATAAAGATTTTAGTAAATAAACTTTACGTTTATATATTAGCTTGTTTTTTTTTAATCTTTTATATTTTTATAGTTTTGCTAACTTTTCTAAGTTATAGGCTTATTATAGCTATATATTTGTAAAGTCCTTAAGTATAACTTTAATTTTTAAGCTTTTATTTCTTTAAAAATATAGCACTTAAATGTTTTTTTTTAAAACTTTAAATCTTTTTTAATTTTGTTAACTAAATATGTTTGCTTAAATATTTTTTTTTTTTTAATGTAGCATATTTTAAAGTTAAATTTAAAAAAAAAAACTATTTAATTTTTATATTGTTTAGTAATTTTTTGCGTAGTTATAAATTTTGTTAAGTTTTAATAATTTAAATAAATTTTAATTAGCTTTATAGTTTTTATAAAAAACAGTTTTTATTTTTTAAATGCTGTAATAATTGCAAGCAGTTTTTTGTTATATATAAAGTATTATAATGCTATATTTTATAGTGCTTTAAAGTAATAAGCTACTAAGTGCTATTTTTTGTTGTTTTTTAGTTGTTTTAAAACTTTTATAATTATATTATTTAAAGCATTTATTTTTAGCTTTTTTCTTTTTTATAAATTAAGTAGTTTAACTATAAAGTTAAAAATAACTTTTAGTTTTAGTTCTTTAAAAGCTTTTTAGGCTTTTTTTAAAATTAAAAAAGATTTTTTTTTGTATTTTTTTTTTGTATACTTTATAAAATAAAATGCTATTTTTTTAAAGTTTTAAATTAACATTTAAACATAGTTTAAAAATTTTAATGCTTATTATATGTTTATAATAGTAGCTAAATTAAATATTTTCTAGTTTTATATTATGTTAATTTTTAACTATTAAATTTATATTTGTTTTAAAGTAATTATAAATCTTAAAAAGTTAATTTTTTATATATGTTATATATATTTTTTTGTATTAAGTTATAATTTTGCTTATTTAAGTGTTTTTAATACTTAAGTTATATGTTTTTTATATTTTTTTAGTGTTTTAAAGTAAATTAAAATATTATTTAAGTAAATAAACATAAACTTATTTAAAAACTTCTATAAAATTATTATTATTATATATTAAAAGCTAGCTAATATATTTTGTAGTTTTTATAGCATAACTATATATTTATATAGTTTATATACTGTTTATATAGCAGTTTTTCATTTTTTTTTTTTAGCTATTTTAATAGCATAATATTTATTTAAAATATTAACTACTATAAACTATTTTGCTTAGCTAATGTTTTTTTTTATAATTACTAGTAAAATAAAAAAATATTTATTTGCAATAATAATTACGTTTAATAGTTAATAATTAACTATTATTTATTATACTAGTTTTTTTTTTTTATTAATTAGTTGTTTTTTATTTTTTATTTTAAGTACTAACACTATAAAGTATTTAGCAAATAACTAAAATTCTTTTAAGAATTTCTTTGTTAAATTTTTTTAAATATATTTTTATAAAGCGTTTGTTTTGTTTAAGCTTATATAATATATTTAATAAAGCTTTAGTTAACATTTTTTTTTAATAAAAATGTAGTAATTTTATAAGCTATGTTTAAAAAGTTTTTTTTTTTTTTTTTTTTGAATAGTTTATAGAATTTATAATATATCTTTAGTATTTTGTTCAGAATTTCTTTTATAATTTTTCTAATTTTTTTGCTTTATTTTTTATTTTCTTAATTAATAGTTTTTACTTTTTATTAAATTAAAGAGTTATTAGTTTTTAGCTATAATATTTTTAAAATAATGTTATAATTAAATATATTAGCAATATTTAATATAATTTGTTTTTTATATTTTTATATAAATATATTAAAAGGTTTAGTTTTTTTAAGTATATAATTGTTATTATAGCTAGAAATGCTTTTATTAAATCTTTTAATTTTTTAGGATTTTTGCTTATATTTTTAAGAAATTTTATTTTGTTTTGCTATTTTAAATAAAATTATATTAGCTTATGCTTTTAAGTTAATTAAGGTATTATATTTTCTTTTTTAATATATAAGTTTAACTTTAAATTAGTTTTGCTAGTTATTATATTAAACTTTATATAAAGCTTTAGTTTTTTTAGTTATTTGCTGTTTTTTTAGCAAGTATTTATTTTGTTTTTTGATTTTTTTTTATAAAATGTTTAAGTGCTTATTTTATTTAGTACTTTAAATATTATTATACTTTATTTTGTTTTTGCTTTTAAGCAAACTTTAAATTGCAGTTTTTAAGCTTTTTTACTTTTAGTAACTATTTTTTAGTATAATTATGCTTTAATTAGCTAATAATATTTATAGCAGTTATTTTTATATTTTTTTAAAGTAATATTATAAATGCAATTAAAATTTTCTTTAAATATTATAAATCTTTATAGATTTTTGTAATAAACTATAGTTATAATTAACTACTTTAATTTATAAAAGTTTTATATTTTTGTTTTTGCAATTTGTTTAAAAAACTAATTATTTTTTAGTTTATTAAATAAATATTAATAGCAATAATATATTATATAGCAATTTTATAGTACTTTATTATGTTTTAAATCTTTTAAACGTAAAATATTATTATTGTTTTTTATTATAGTTTTGTTATAGTAGTAATTTTTAGCAATTAGTTAAATTGCTAGCTTTAGTTTTTAAAACGTATTAGTTTTTATATTAACTATTAATGCTTTTTTGTTTTGTTGTATTTAAAGCAATTTAAGCTATAAAAATACTTCGTTTATTTTTATTAGTTCTTTTTTTATAATATTTTTTATAGCTTTTAATTTTATTTGTTTTTGCTTTAAAGTTTTATAAGTTTTGTTTTTTTAAGTTTATTTAGCAACTAAATATTTTAGTAGTTTATAATTAGTTTAATAATTATATTATTTATAGTTATAGTTTTGTTTTTTTAAACATAACTTTTTTTTAAGCTATATTTTAAGCTTTAATAGTTTAAAGTTTTTATAGTTTTATAAATTTATTAACTATATTAACTTATTACTTTTTATTATTTGCTATTTTTAGTTAAACTATTTTTTTAAGTTATATATTAAATAACTTTAATTATTTATATAGCAAATATATTTTTTTATAATTTATTTTAATAACTGCAAAACTTTTAAATAATATTTGTATGCTTATTTATTTTAACCTATATAAATAAAGCATTTAAATTTGTTTAGTATAACATTTCTGTTTTAACTTAAAACAATAACTTTATACTTTTGCTTTAAAAACATATTTTTTAAATTGCTTTATTATTTTTTGTTATTTTAAACTTTTATAACTTATACTTTTTTTTTAAGTTAAAAAATCTTTTTTTTTATAGCTTTTCTTTCTGTTTTTTTTTTTAAATTAGCATTATTTTTAAAAGTGTTTTTTCTTTTTATAGTTATAATATTTAACTTTAAATATATTTTAAGGTTATTATTCCTAAATTTTATTAATTTGCTTAAATCTTTATTTAATATTTTTTTAAGTATTCTTTTTTTTGTTTTTTTTAGTTTTTTTAGTTTTAAAGTACTAGTTAAATAATTATTAATTAATTATAATAGCTATATTAATATATATATTAATTTTTATAGGTTTATTTATTTTGCATAGTTTATTTTAAACTTAAGTTTTAAGTTTACTATAAAATAAGTAAAATAATGCAAGCTTAAATAATTTTAAGATTACTGCTAATCGTTTAAATTTTATAGCATAATTTATTGTTGCTTTTATTTGTTTTAAGCAATAAAGTGCTTTTTTTGCGTGTTTTGCTTTTTAAGTATTTTTAAATAGTGCTTTTATTTAATTTTTAAACTTAACGTAATTTTTAAAAATCTTTTTTGTTTTTAGCTTAAAGTTAATTAACTTGTTAGCTTTTAAAAAATCTTTTAAAATAAATTAAAACTATTTTAGTACTTTTTTTAATAAAAATTATAAAGTAGTTATTACTTTTTAATTTTTTTTTATAATAATAATAAAGTGTTATTTTAAATAAAGTTTAGCATAAATTAAAAAGGCTTTTATATTTATAAATTTATTATAAAGCTTTAAAGCAATAAGTTTAAAACTTTTAATGTTTAATATTTTTAACATTATAAATAATCTTAATAATAAAAGCAGTAATAATAATAAAAAGTTAGGTTTTTTATTTTAAGTTATTACTTTAAGTATAGCAGTAATAAAAATAAGCGTTAAATTTACTAGTAGTAATATTAATATTAATTATAATATAATTATTTATTTAAAGCTTTAATTTATTATTATAATAGCAAGTATTATTACTGCTTTAATTATTATAGCTAATATTTATGCTAGTTTAAAGGTTATAACGCTTAGTATTTAAGTTGTTTTTTAAGTTAAAGCAACTAGTTTGTTTTATAGTACTAGCGTTAGCATTAGTTCTTTTTTACTGCTACTATTTAACTTTTTTTTTTTTGCTACTGCTTTTTTTTTAATAAAAATAGCTAATAAAAGTACTAAGGTTTATTATTTTAGTACATTATTAATTTTAAAAATCTTTAAAATTTTTAAACTTAATTTTTAACTTTTTGTTTTTAATAATATAACCTAAATTTAATTTATTAGTTATTAAGTAAAGTTTACTTACGTAATACTATTTAGTATTTTTGTTTTTTAAATATTTTTTTAATATACTTTTAAAAGTTTATTTTGTAAATTGTTTATTATTTAACTTTTTATATTAATATTTGTTTTTATATGTTAAGTTTTATTAATTAAAAAGCTATTAAAATATAACAAACTTATTATATATTAATATAATAAGTTTGCTTTTAAAGTCTTAATTTATAAATAACAATAAAATCTTTAATAGTAATCTGTTAAAGAAGTTTTTAAAGTATTTTTACTACTATGCATTAATAAAAGTCTTAAGAAATTAAAAGTAATAAATATATTAGTGCTTAGTAGTTATAAAAAATTAATAGCTAAAGAACTAAAACTAAGTAAATAATTAAATATAAAAAATACATAATTATATAAACAAAAAAAAAGTAAAAAAAGTAGTAACTTTTTTTAAATTACTGCAAGTTTAGTAAGCATTAAATTACTGTAAGCCTAGTAAGCCTTAAATTACTATAAGCTTAGTAAGCTTTAAATTACTATAAGCTTAGTAAGCTAAATAAGTTATTACGTAACCTTAGCTTTAGCTAGCAAAAAAAGAAGTGCAAAGTATATATAAAGGCATTAAGCCGCTTTAAAGGCCACCCTAGTGCTAATTTTATAACAATTAATAATACTTTTATAATTAATATAAAAAATAATAAAAACTTTACGTAAAATATTTTTATTATATTTAATCAATTAGCTATTATAAGCTTTTATATTATTTTAATTTATAGTAATATAAAACAGCTCTTTTAAACATATTAAAATAAGCAACATATTTTTTTTTTTATTAACTAAAATATTATTAAATATACTTACAAAATATATATTAATAGCAACACTAAAAAACGCACTAATAGCTATACTACGTTATATAATCTCTTTAATACATTAAATTTATTAATAAAAAAAAAGCAATAATTTGCTAATATTAAAATTAATAAGTTTAATACTAAAGTTGTTTAACTAACTAAAGTTTTAATATAGCAAAACATATTAAGTTTAGCTAATAAAAATAAGCTATTTATTAAAAATAATAAAAAATAGCAGCTATATATTTTTAATTATAAAAAAACAAAAAAAAAAAAAAAAAAAACTAAAAAACTATAGCTAAATATAAATTAGCATAAAGTATTATATACGCTTTACTTTTTTTGCTTTTTTTTTGGCCTTTTAAAACTACTATTTGCTAATAATTCTTTATTATATTTTAATAGTTTAAATTATACTAATAAATTTATAGCTAATAATATATTTATATATATAAAAAAAGCACTTAAAAGTAATATAACTATAATTAGTTTTACTAAAAACAATAAAACAAAAGTTATAATTATTATTAAGCATAAAGTTAATTAGCTTAACTATATATTAAACGTTTAACAAATATTTAATTATTGCTTTGTTTATATTTTTAATATTAATTTTAAAGTTAAACAAAATATATTTTTAATAGCATTTTTAATTTATGCTTTATTTATAAAATGCTTAGCATACTTATTAAAAGCATGCTAATATATTATAAAAAGCTTAGCACATAAAACATAACTATATTTTTTTTATTTATTTTATTTAAATATTTCTATAGCATTATAAACTAAAAAAAACACAGTATTTATATTAACTACTTTATTAAATATAATAGTAATATACTACTAAACCTTTTTTAGCATGAAATATTTTGCTATACTATTAATAACAAAGTTTAAATATTAATATAAATTTATAAAGTATTTTACGCAGAATTTTTAAAGCTTTTGCTATAAAAACTAAAAAATAGTTTTTTTTTAAAGCATAAACTACTAGCATATTTTTAGCAGCAATTTTAATAGTTAACTAAAGTTATAATAATATAAATTGTAGTATACTTTTTATTATATATTTTTTTACCTTTTAATATTTTTATTATTTAGCTATTATAAAAACTATAAAGCATACTTTTTAAAGCATTTTATATTTATAAATTTATATATACTTAGCTAAATAGTTTATAGCTTATTTTTAAACTTTAGTTTAGCTTTAGTTTATTTAGTAAGTTTAACTAGCTTAAACTGTTTTAATTTAAAGTTAATTATTAAACTATTTTTATTTTTAAGCTTATTAGTTATAATTAATTAATAGTTTAATAACATAAACTATATATAACTAAATATTAAGCTTTTTAATACGCTATTATTTATGTTTATTATAAAGCGCAAATTATTTTAATTGTTGTTTAATAGCTTTTTTTTATGCTTTAGTTTAAAAAGCTTAACTTTTTGCGCTTTTAATAAATTAAAATACTAGTAAAAAGCAAAAAAAACTACTATTTTTTATATTATACTATTTTAAACAGCTTAGCTAAACTTTTGTAATAAGTTTAAAAAGTCTTTAAAAATAATAAAGCTAAACTAAACAATATATATTATATTATAAATATTTATTTTTATTTTAAAAGCTATAATAATAAGCATAATTTAATAAAAAAAGTCTAGCTTTATAAATTTGTTATATAACTATTATTAGTTATTAAAACATATATTTGCATTATATTTTTAAATAAAGCACTTTACTTTAGTTAAAATAAACTTTAATTTTTAAAGCTATATTATTAAAAAATAGCGTATAGCAATAAGCTTTTTTTTGCTATTTATAAAAATAATAGTTTTAAAGATTAAATATACTATATTACGCTATATTTTGCTAATTAAAAAACTTAATTACTAGTAATTTCTTATAATAGTACTTTTTTTTATAAAATAAACAATAAAAAATATATTAAGCTAATTAACTAAAGCATAAATAAATTGCAGTTCTTTTAAATAAATATTTTGCTATTAAAATTTAGCTTTAAGCAATATAAACTTTTAAGCATTTAAGCTTAATATAATAATATAGCTAAACTATAATATATTTTATAAAACTAACGCTTTTATATAATATATATTGAAGTAAAGTAAAGTGGCTAAATAAGCTAACTAGCTAGTTAGAGTAAGTTTAAGCTAAGTTATATAGTAGAAATAAAAGTATAAGTATTGCGCTAGATTTCGAAGTATAAACTTAATAATTACGCTTAATATTATGGAAATTAGCTACAGTTGCTTTATTTATATTGTTAAATAGCCTTTTAATTAATTGTTTAATTCCTTAATTTATATATGGCCTAATTGCTTAAATATATAAGTTATAACTTATTTCTTTGTAATTAAAGTGTTGTAGTAAATTTTACGCAATTATATTGCTTTATTTTATTGGTGTTCTTAGTAAAGCTAATTCTTTACTTATTATAGATAATACTACAAAACTAACAAACAAGCAATTTATTATTGCTAACTTATATATTTAATTCATTTATTTATTAATTGCTATAATTTTTATGTGCAAGTTATAATATATTATATTTAGCTGTTTTAGCTAGCAATAAGCAAAGCTTGCTTAGCGCAAGCAATTTAGTTATAATTAGCATAAACGTTTAAACTAGCAGCCTTTAATTAATAGGGCTTAAAACAAACGTATAAAAATGTTGAACTGTTTTTTTTAGCTTAGTTTGTAAAGCATTTTTATTTTTTTTGGCAAAACAACAATTAAGTGTTAAAATGCTAGTACGATTTTTAGGATAGCAAAGCTGAAAAACTGTTTATTAGAAGCTTTTAAGGGCCCAAAAAAAGGAAATTTTTGCTAAAAAGCTAGTGCTTTACAAAAAAAAAAGCATAATTGCTTTCAAAAAAACAAAAAAAAACAAGAAACAAGCTTAAAAGTAAGTAAAAGTTGCTAAAACTTTTAAAAAGCTATAATATAAGCAAATTTAACGCTTATTTATACTAAATAAGTCTAAGTTTACGTGTTAATATATAAAGCTTTTAATAATTAAAAATATACTTTATTTTTTGAACTAATGTAGTTCTTTATTAAAAAACAAAAAGCAAAGTTTTTTAGGTATAAGCTAGCTATTACTTAGAAACTTTGCGCAAAACATAATTATTGCTTTTTTATAACGCTTATTATTAAATAAAAAAGCTTTAAAAAAAAAAAAAAAGCATGCTACTTTTATAAGTAAAAAGCTATAAAAAAATAAAGCTTGCTTAATAAAACTTACGTAAAGCAAAGCAAGCTAAACTAAAAAACAAGAAAACTAAACGCTATAAAGCATATAAAAAAATAAAAGCGCACAAAAAACAAAAATATAAAAGCATTTAAAAAAAAACTTAAAAAGTTATAAAAAATAAGCTAGTAGTTCTTATAAATATAAACGAAAAAAATTATTAAGTTCTTTAAAAAAAAAGTCCAAAAAAATAGCACAAAAAAACCTAAATATTTAGAATACCTAAAAACCTTTAGTATTTTATACTTTTTTTTTTTTTTAAACTTATATTTTTACTTAGTTTACTTTTATTATCTTTTTTAGCTTACTTTTTTTATTACTTTTATATAAACTTTACTTCGATTTATTATATAGCTTAAAAGTTTAAAAACTATAGCTTAGTTAAATAATCTAGCTATAAGAAATTATTAGATCTTTTTATATTAATATATAAAAAATATTAAAACTATTTACGAACAAAAAAAATAAAAATAACTAGCTTATTGTTTTTAAAAGGTATTAAAGCAACCTTATTTAGCTTAAGCTATTTTAATAATAAGCATAATGCTAAAATTAAGCTGTTATTTATGCTTTTTAACTTAAAACTAAACTAGCATTTGCTATTTAACAGGTTAAAAGTAAACAAATAACTAAACGATTTAAATGCTTTTTTTTGTGTAAAGCGCTTTAAAAACATTAATAAAATTAAACAAGTTTTTATTTATTATAACACTTTTTAAACAAAAAAAATAGTAAAAATAATACTAAAGAATTATTTATTATAAACTAAAGCTTATAAACTGCTTAAGCAAAAGTTTAAGCTTTAAAACTTTAAGCAAAATAAGTTTACTATTGCTATATTGCAAAATTTTAAAGCTTGCTTAAAAGCTATATATTTTACTAATTTTAAAACTTATTTTTTTTAGTATTAAGTATATACTAAAAATATTAAAGCTTAAAAAAATTATTACTTTAATTTTTAATTTACTTAAGGTTTGCTTAAAAAGCTAAATTAAAATATTATTAATAAAATAATAAAGTTTTTTAAGAAGTTATATAATAACTTAAATAAAATATCTTATAAAAACTTTTATAAAACATTAAACAATTAAATTAATAAAAAGTCCAAGCTAAATCTTTACTTTAAAAAAACAAAAAAAGCACGTAAAGCATAAAAAAAAGTTAATTATTTATATAATTATAATTTTAATAAGCTTTTATATATTGCTATTAATGCTGCTAAGCTAGCTATTAATATAATTATATTAGCTACTAAAACAGTTATTATTAAAAAATAGCAAATAAAATTAGCTTAATACTTTGCTTATAACTAAAACATAGATAATATTACTAAGCAAATATAGCAGTTAAAATTAAAACAAAAAAATATAATAATTATAAAAGAAAAACTAAAAAAAATGCTAAAAAAACTGCAAAATTAGTATGTTTAGCTAGTTAATTAAGAACTATAAGCATTATAGTATTACGAAATTAATATAAACCTATTAAAAAAATAAGTGTTTAGCATTAATGCTATAACTTTTAAATATTTACAAAAAGGTAAATATAACTTTAAAAAACAAAAACAAAGCAAATAATTGTTTAATTTTTTATAATAAATAAAGTTAAATAATCTTTATTTAGCAAAAAGAACTATTTGTTAAAAATGTAGCATAAACAATTATTATGTCTATAAATATAGCTTTGCTTACGAATTAAAAAAAGAAAACATTATATATTAAAACTTTAAATAGTGTTTAAAAAAGCTAAGATTTTTTGCAAGCTTTAAATGCATAAAAGTTCTTTTTAAAGTTATAAAAATTAGTAAAAATAAAAAGGAAATTTTTAATGCTGCAATAAAGTAAATATATAATTTTGTTTTAAGCAATAATAAACTGCTTAAGCAAAAAGCTTATTATTAACTGCAAAAAAAAAACCTTATTTTAAATAATAAAGATTTAAATGCTAAAATAAAAAGCAAACAAGAAAATTAAAAGGAAAAAAAACTTTACTAGCTAAATAATAAGCAGCTAAACTAATTTTTGAATAAAAAGTTTAATAATTAAACTAATACGCTTTATAAAATAAAACTAGCAAAAGCTTATAATATTAAAAAAAACAACTTAATAAACAATAAGCTAAATAATAGCTTTATTGCAACTAATTAAAACTTTATATAAAGTATTTCTTATAATGCAAACAGCACTAAAGTTTTGTAAAGCTATATATTAAGCGAAAAAATTAGCATAAATGTGTTTTAAGCTAATTGTTATAAGCTTTTATTTAAAAAAGCTGCTTTTTATTAAATAAAAAGTAAAAAAAAACCTAAAAAACAAAAAAAGAAGCCTTTTGTAAGTTAAACAATCGAAAAAATTTATTTAAATAATAATAAGTTTTTTATTTAGCTTAACATTAAAAATATATAAATAAACAATAATTTTTATAAGTAAAGTACTTTATTAAAACTAAAAAGCTTTAATTATTAAAAGCTTTAAAAAATCTAAGGAGCAAAACTTATAGAAAAAAGCTTAAAATTTAAAAAAATATAAGCTAAAAAATCTAAAAACTTTTTAAATAAAAAAACAAATGTTATTTTTAAGAACTTTATACTAAAAGTTTTAAGGTACTTTAGTATTTTTATTTAAACAATTGTTTAAATAAAAGCTGAGTTATATTTTAAAGCAGCAGAAATACTTAAGCTAATGCTAAAAATAATACTACTACTTTTAAATAACTTTAGCAAAAGCTTAAATTAAAGAATTGAATTAAATATGCTATGTTTTATTTTAAAAGAAAAAAATAATAAATTAAAATATAAAGCTTAACTAGAAACTTTATTATAAAAAATCTTAACTTAAATAAACATAAAGAATGCTTTTTTTTATAAAAGCATAAACTTTTTGGAAAACAATATAAAATCTTAATAGCTAGTAGTTAAAAAAGCATAAAAAAATTTTTAGCTAATATTATAATTAGCTAGTTAGCTTAGTAAACATAGATTGCTTAGTAATACTTATAAAACTAGCTTTTTATTAAACTATTTAATAGCACGAATAAATAAAAAGATAAAATATAATGGTTTTATTATGTATATTTATATGCTTTAACTTAGCTTTATAGCTGCTTTTTTAAAAAAGCAACGCTATAAAATAATAAAAGTTTTTTGCGATTAAAACTAATAGAATAATTAAATAATGTTATTTTTTGCTTATATTGCTTTAGATTTTTAAACGTTAAAAAACGAGCTAAAGTTTAATAAAATGCTTTTTAAAATTTTAAACTAATATAATACTATATATTTGTTATTTAAAAATAACTTAAAAAAACAAAGGTTATTAATTGTTATATTTATGCTGCTTTTAAAAAAAGTAATATTTTTAGCTAAACTTTAGCTTAGTGCTAATTTTGCATTAATAGTGCTAAAAAAAAAAAATAAGCTTAAAAAGTTAACATAATTAGCATTAACGGTTTTAAAAAGCGCTAATTAAATTTTTAACCCTTTTAAAATAAGAATTTATAAAAAACATAATAATTATGCTAGTAATAGTAGCTTAAACTTATTTAAAAAAACATTAAAGTATAAATTTTATAATAAAAAAAACTTAAGCTTAACAGATTATTTTAATTAAAAACACTTAAGCTTTTTAAATTTATGCTTTATATTAGCTTTGCTGCTAAAATTACAAAGTATTTTAGCTATATTTTTAGGTATTGTAAAGCTAAAAAAATATATATAGCTTTGCTTAAAGCTTACTATAAAAATAAAAAACAAAATTTATAAAAAAAATATTATTAGAATTATTAATTTTAAAGCGTAGTTTAGCATTATTATAAACTTATTTGTTAATAAAAATAGCTTTGCTATTAGAAATATAAATATAACTTAAAAAAGATTTAACTGGACTAGTAATTTAATTAAATATATAAAATGCTTAAAAACTACTATTTAAATAAATAAAAGGTTGCTGCTTTTTTTGCTATATATAGTTAGCAAAAAATAAACTATTTACTTTTTATTGCTAAAAATAAACTTTATTATAAAATTTTAAATAAGTTTATATTTTTAAAGCTATTATATAATAGTTAATATAATACTTAGAACAAGCTAAATTATTGTATTAATAATAAATTATATTAAAAAATTAAGTTTAAAGGCTTAAAAACGTTAGCAATTAAAAAACTAATATATATTTGTTAAATTATTAGCTTAGCAAATAAGCTATAAAAAGCATAAAAATATTAGACCTTAAATAGAAAATTTAACAATTAGCAAAAAAAAGCAAAAAAAAAATTAAAAAAACATAGTTTAAAAAAATATATAAGTACAAACTTTTAAAAAAATTAAAACTTATATAATAATATAACGTTAGTAGTTTTTTTAATTTTTTTTATATAAAATATTAAACTTTTCGAAAATTTAAAAATATAAAACAATAAAAAAGTTCGTGCTGTTTTTAATAATAATTAACTACTTAAAATATTTTTAGTTATAATAAAAAAAACGCTAAAGCAAAAAAATACTAAAAGATTAATAATTATAAAAACTAAAAATTTTGCATATAAATTAGAAAGCAAATATAACTTAATTATAACTTTAACTTAAGTATTATTAACTTTTTAAGCTTTAAAAACTAATAAATTAATAAGAAGTAAAACAATAATTTTAAATATAATATATAAAACAAAAAATAAAAAGATTTATTTTAAGAATAACGTGCTATTTAATAGCATTATTTTATTTAGATCTTATAAGTAAAAAAAGCAAGCTTTAAAAAAAACAAGCTATTACTTAAAAAATCTTGCGTTATTTTAATAAAATAGCATTTATTAAAACATATATTTATGTTTTAGTATTACTTTTAAAAATATTTGATTAACTATTAAATAACTAGCTGTTTTTTTAAAAAAGCTTTATATAACTGATTTTATTTAGCAAAAAGTAGTATTATTAACTAAAATATAGTATTGCAAAAAAATAGCATTTTTTTAAAACTTTTCTGAAATAAAAAAAATACATAATAAGATTTTTCCTTTTTATAAAATTAAAACAGTTCTTTATAAAGCATAGCAAGTTTGCAGCATTCTGATTTTTAAACCTTTAAAAAATATTACTATAAAGGTTTTAAAAACTTAACTTAAGCATAGCATTTTTAAAAAAACTTATAGTTTATATTGCAACGCTTAGTTTTTAGTACAAAAAAAAAGTAAAAAAGTTTAATTAATTAATTTAGCTATAAAAATAAACGTAGTTATTATATGTAATGCTAATCTTTTTTAAAGCTATAATAAGTTTTTTAAAAAGTTTGCAATATATAAAATAATTTTTGTAGTTAATTTATTTTTAAAATACAATTAAATACTACTTTTTATTTTTAGCTAAGTAATAACTGCTTTTTTTATATTAATAAGCTTTTTTTAAATAATTACTTTTTTATAAAAAACAATAAATTTAGTAGCTTAATTTTTAAAAGTATTATTAAAGGTTTTATATAATATATTATTAATAAAGTGC
This sequence comes from Xylaria sp. FL1777, assembly GCA_022578965.1. Taxonomy (NCBI): domain Eukaryota; kingdom Fungi; phylum Ascomycota; class Sordariomycetes; order Xylariales; family Xylariaceae; genus Xylaria; species Xylaria sp. FL1777. Next base: position 27,210 of record MU400593.1, on the reverse strand, counting down.
AAACTTTTTTTTAATAATATAGTAGTTAAAAAACCTATTACTAAGTATAATAATTATAAAATTGCTTTAAGAATTAAGCAGTTTATATTAAAGCATTTTAAAAATTTTAATGTTATGTTGCTTAATTTTAAGCTAGCTAAAATTATAGCTAGCGTATTTAAAAGTAAATAAGCAAAACAAATAACTTAAATAGTTAGCTATATATATAGCACTAATAATAAAAGCTTAATAAAAGCAAAAGTAATAAAAATTCTTAAATAAAAAACTTGCAAAAATATTATAAAAGTATGGTTTTTTTTAGAAATAATAGTATATTACTAAATATAAATATAGAAGTATGCTATAATTGCAAAACTATTAATAGTTTTATTACGGAAAAATAAGCTATTTTGCTTTAAAGAACTACAAAAAAAAGCTATAAAAAAGCTTTAAAAAGCTATTATAATAGCTTTTATTTTTATTATTTTTGATTATATAAAAGAACTTATTTAGCTAAAAGTAAATGCTTTTAGAACTAGCTAAAGTGTTATTTTATGCTAAAAAGTTAATAAAGCTATTAAACTAGCAAAATATAAGTTTAAAACATAAAAAAGCTTTAAAAAAAAATATAATGCTACAAAGCTAAAAAAGCTTGCTATTATTAAAACTTTTTAAAAGTTATAAAACTATTTTTATAAAATTACGTTTTATTTAGAAATTAATGCAAAAGTTTTTATAGCATAGCTAAATAATAGATTTTTAGCATTGCTAAATGCTTAATTAACGAAATAAATAGCATATATAAAGACTTTTGATTTTATATTTTACTATATGCTAAAAAAAAAATATATAGCTGCTAATAAGCTTTTTAAAAAACCTTTTAAGCTATTAAATAAATTAAATAATTATTAAAAAAAAAATATAAAAAATTTTATTAATTTTTAACTATATATAATAACTATTATTATTACATATAAAAAATTAAGCAATTAACTAATTAAAAGCTTAGTATACTAAAAAACAAAACTTTTGTTATATTTAAATAAAAATTAGAGCAAAAAAAGCAAGCAAATTGCTAAGTATCTTGTTTTTAAACAAGTTTTAAAAAAACTTACAATAAAAAAAAAGCGAAATTACTTTAAAAAAAAAGCTTTTAAATTTTTTGTTAATAAGTTTATTCTTTAAAAAAAAGCAAAGTTAGAAAAAATGCTAAAAAAGGTCATTAATAATAAAAAAACTTAAAAAGCTTTTATTAAAAAAAACTATAAAAAAATAACTTATAAAAGCTAAATATTTATAATTTAACAAATAATTTAAAAATATTACTAAAAAAGCTTTTATTAAAATGTTTATGTTACAATTGCTAGTTGCTTTAATTGCTAAAAATCTGCAAATAGCAAAAAAACTAAAGAATACTATTTTAATTACTTTTTAGATTTTTTAGTTTTTTAAGTTATAAATATATAAATTATGTTATTAAGCAATAGATTTAAAGCTATTATAAAAGCAAAATGCAAAATAACAACTTACTTAAAAGCTAAACTTTTAAAACATATAGATTTTTTAAAAATACTTAAATTTATTAAAAAAAAGATTATATTTTAGCATAAAGTTTTTATAAAAATTAAGTATAATAATAGCTTTAAATTTAAAAAAAAAGTAAAAAACGCAATAAATATTTTAAGCTATAAAATAAATTATAGTTTAGCTTATTATTTTTAGGCTTAAAGCTTTATTAAAAAAAGCTATAAGCTAATAAAAAAAAACTTTATATAAATAACAAATAAAACTAAAAAAAATTAGCTAAAATACTTAAACTTAGTAATATAAGCAAATTGCACTTTTATGCGTTACTATAGCTATAGCTTATATAAGCTAATATATAAAAAAATGCTAATTTTACTAGTAAAAAATATAATACTAATATAAAAAGTAATTAAGTAGCAAAATGTTGCTTTTTATAAAAATTTTATTAAAGCTAAAGTTAAGCAGCTAAAACGTTATAATTAAAATGTTATAAAAATTAAAGCAATTATAACTAAGAAAAAAAAATTAGCCGTAAAAGCTAAATTTTGGAAAAACGCTTATAAAATTAAGCAACTATTTAAAAAAAGCTTTTTTGTTTTTTTTTATAATACTATGCTTTTAATAAATAAATTTAACAACAAAAAGCTGCTATATAAATAAATTAGCTTTTATAAAGTTAAGAAAAATATTAATTATAAGCAATACTAATTAGTAAAACTAACTAGCAAAAAATTAAAAAAGCTGTTTTTTTTTAAAAAATTAAAGCAATTTATATAAAATAACTAAAAGTATTAAAAACTAGAAAATTTTAACTTTAATGTATGAACTACTAGTACTATAGCTATTTATTAAGAACTAAACTAAAATAATAAAGCCTTTAATAATTAAAGCTATAGTAGTTAAGCTGCAAGAAATAAAAAAAATATAACAAGTTATAAAAGCTTTTTAAGTTTATAAAAGCTGTAGTATAACTTTTAGCGCTTTAAACATTTTAAATGCTAAAAAATATAACAGCTTACTTTATTTTTTTAGTTACTATACTATAAAGCGCTTTAAAAAGTAATAACTAATAAAAGCTAAAGCAATAGATTTTTTCTTTTTTATTTTTTGTTTTTTTACTAATTGTTTTGTTTTTTATTTTTACTAATTATATAAGTTTATATAATTAAGTTATAATATATAAAACTATTTTTTTTTGCTTAAAACTAAACGCGTTTTTTATAGCTTTCTTTTTATTAGTTTTATATTTATTAGTTTTATAGCAGCTAGTTTATTAGTACTTTTTTTATTATTACGCTAAAAACATAAGTTTTTATTTTATTTTAACGTTTTTTAGATAGTTAAATAGCTTAGTTCTAGTATAAATTATTATTGCTTTTTTTTAGAAATGCATAAAAACAAAAAAAACAAAAATAAAAACTGCTTATTAGTTTTAATTACTTAAGTTTATTTTATTGCACTAACGCTTGCATATAAGTTTTCTTACTTTTAATTGCTTTATTACTTTTATTTAAAATTAAACAGTTTTTTTTGCTTTTAGTTTAAACTATTTAATACTTAATAAAAACTTTAGAACTACTAAAAAGCAAAAAACACTATTATTATACCTTAAAAAGTTACTAGTTTATATTTTACGCATTTAAACTACTAGTAATAACTTAAAGCTGCTATTAAGCAATAATAAGCATTTAGTAAAATAGCAAATGTTTAAGCAAAGTTTAAAGCAGGCTTAGCAAAAATAAAACTTTATTATAAAAAATTAAGCAAAATTATTTAATTATATAAAGCTAAAAAAATAAAAACTAAAAAAAAAACAAAAAAAGATTTAACGATTTAGTATTAATAATTTTTATTTTGTATATTTTTAATTTTTTTGTTATAGAAGTTTTATATATTTGCTTTTATAAATGTTATAACTTAACTTTTTATATAATAACTATTTTTTTTTTATTTATTACGCTTAAAAAAAAATTTATAAGCTATGCAATAAGGAAAAATAATTGCAAATTATATTAAAAAAAACATTGCTATATAAGTAAATCGTTTAATTTTTTTATTTTATTTTACCTTATATAATTTATTTAATTTATTTTTTTAGCTATTTCTTTAAATATTTAAGCGTTATACTAATTTTTTAAGCAATACTGAATTATTGCTTACTAATATTACTTTTAATAAGCTAAGCAATAAGATTAGCTTAAAAAAAACGCTTTAATTTGTGTTTTGATTTAGTTTTTTTTTTAGTTAAACAAACAAAAGTATTTTTAGTTAAAACTATTTATTTTTTAAAGTTTTTAAACGTAAGATTTTTTTTAACTACTATAGTTACTATATTAGCCTTAAAATATTTAGCTACGTTACTTTTAGATTTATAAAATAAACAGTTTTATAACTAAATAATAAACGCGTAGTTAGCATACGTACTAAACTTTTATTTTAAAATAGTGCAGCAAAAAAAGAAAAAATAAAGCTTTATATATTTTTTGCTTTTAGCTATTATTAGTAATTATTTATAATGCTTATAAAGTACGGCATTTTGTATTTTAAACAGCTATATAAACATAGCTATAAGTTAATAAAAGTTATAAAAAATCCAATATATATATTTGCTTTAAAAACTGCTTTTAGTTGTTTTTATATATAATAAGCAAAATTTTAAATGTTTTTGCTTTTTTATTTAGCTAAAGCTAGCTTAAATATGTTAATTTATATAATATATATAAAAAAAATTATAACTAACTTTTTATTAAACATACTTGCTGCTAGCATTACTACTGAAAATTTTGATCTGCAAATAGCTTAATACTTAGTTATATAAAACAAAAAAAGTTAGCTAAATAAAAAAAAAAAAAAAGCAGCATAATAAAAAAAAAAAAAAAAAAAGCACGTATATTTTGCTATTTGTTAGTAAACTTAACTTTTTAAATATTACAAGTGCAACTGTTTATTAGCTAAGCAGTATTAATTTCTTAAATATTAGTTAACTGCTATAATGCTTTTTGATTGTTTAAAACTTTATTAATAACGCAAAAATTGTTTTTTAAGTGCTTAATTAAGCAAGCATTAATTATGCTACTTAAAAATAAAAACTTTATAATAAAAACGTAATTTAAGTAATTTAAAAACTTAGGCATTAAAGAAAAAAATTGCAGAAAAAATCTAAGCTTTAAAACTACTTAAAAAAAAACAAATTAAAAAAAGAAACAAGCTTTTCCTTTATATTTACTAAAGCTTAAATTACTTACTTTGTTATTAGTAATAATAAATGTTTAAAAAAGTAAATCATAAGTATATTAAAAAAAAGTTAAAAAGTAACTATTTAGCTAACTAGAACTACTTTACTTGCTTATTTTTTAATTAATACTAGCATAAATATATAAAAAATAATTATTATAAAAACATTTAGCAATTAATGATTTATTTTAGCAATAAAATAATTAATTAATAAATTAAAAATAATGTAGTAAGTTTGTAAAAAAAAGGTATATTAGTTTAAAAATACGTATTTTAGCTTTTTTTTTATTATATTTGCTTTATTAAACTTTTTACTTATACTTAACTTTGCTATTTTATTTACTTAATAAGTTTTAACTTCTTATATTTAGCATAAATGCTTTTAGCATTTATATTTAGGAAATCTTATAATTACTAAAAAGTAATAATTTAAATTAGCAATTAAAAATATTAAACTACATAAAGCAAGCAATACTAATATTAATATTTATATTTTATACTTTTTATACTATTTGCTTTTGCACTTTTAATTTATATTAAAATTTCTAACTTGCTTGCATTTTTTACTAGATTGCAAAACATAGCAAAAGTATATATACGCTTAAATATTATTAGAAATTGCTTTTATTATATATATATGCTTTTAATTATTACATTTTTTATTTTTAAAGAAGTTATTAGTACTGCAAATTAACTAAAAATAAAAGTATTTTTTCTTGAAAGTTTTATAAAGCTAACACTTAATACTAAAGCATATAAGCAACTAGCATAAAAAATAGCAGACTTTAAAAAAAAAGCAAAAAAAAAAAAAAATAAGCATGTATATATAAACTTAACTGCTAATTATAAAAAGCTTCTTTTTAAAAACTAACAGCTTTTTAGAAATAGCTTTAAAAAAAAGCTAGTAATTATTAAGAATTTAAAGTATAAAAAATATTTAGCTTGCTAGCTTTTTTTGTAAATTAAAAAACTAAATGCAAAAAATGTTTAGCTAAAAAACATATTGCTTTTTTTAGTTAATGTTTTTTTAAAGTCCGTTTTAGAGTTTTATTTTATACAAAAAGAAGTAACCTTTATAAAAAGTTTGTTTTTTAAAAACCTAAAAAAAAAAGAAAAAGTAGTACTAAAAGAGCACTTTAGCTATGCGTTCTTTAAAAATAGCAAAACTTGCTAAAACTTATTTTTAGACTTAGTTTAACAAATATAAAAAAAAATAATATATTTAATACATAAAAAGTATTGTAATAAAAAAGCGTTAAAATATTAGTAGTTTGTACTATATATAATTTTAATAGAAGTTTTTTATATTTTTAACTTGTTGCTTAATAAAAAAGCGCTTAATTTTTAAAGAAAAGCTTTTATAGCATACTTTATTGCATAAAACCGCTTAGTAAACGCAAATAAAACGCTACTTTATATGCTTAAACTAAAAACTAAATATTTAAAAGCATTTTTATAAGCTATAAATTAAATATTAAGATTTATAGCTATAAAAAGTTTTATAATATTAATATAGTATTTATTTAGAATTAAAAAACACTGCAAAAATAACAATTTTTGCTTTAATAAATTTAATGTTATGTTTATAAAAAATCTAATAGTTTTAGCAATAAAGCTAAAACTATATAAAAAATAAAAACCTGCAGTACAAAAACTAAATATTTAGCAGTTATTATTTATAAAATCCCTAAAAAAACTACTATTAAAAAAAGCTTTAAATAATTATTAAGAAAATAATAATATAAAACATTTTAATAAACTAAAGCTTTATAATAAACAAAAGCTAGCTTATTATTCTTTGTTAAATAAAGTTTTAAAAACAATATATAAAAATAATAAAAAGCAATAGCTAAAAACTTTCCTTTTAGAACAATAAACAGTTGCTAAAAAAACCTACTAGTATAAACAAAAGTATTTAAATTACTAAAAAAGGCTTGCTATTTATAGCTGCTATAAAAACTTTTACGAAGTAAACACTACAGAATAAAAAATTAAAGCTATTTATATTACGAATATCTTTATAAAGCTAAACGCTAAAAAATAGCTAAATAAACACAAAATAAAAGCTTTACTAAACGTATTGCTTTAGCTATATATAAATAAAAAAGCTAAAGCTTTAAAAATAAATATTAAACTTAAGTATAGCTAGTTTATAAAAGATTTTTTTATAAATTAGCAAAACGCAAAATAAGCTGTAATAATTGCTGCAACTTCTTAAATAAAATATTTTATAATAAAATATTGCTTAAATAATTACTAAATTATTATTTTTATTAATATTGTTTTAGAAGTAGCATATATTTTAAACTTTAAATATACTACTAATAAAAATAACAAACAAGTTTTTTAAAGATTGCAAAAATATTAAACAATAAAACACTTTAATATAAGGGTTATATTAAGCTATTTTATACTTTTTTGTTTTTGCTAGCGTAATAATTATATATATAAGTTTATTAAAGCTTTATATTTATATTATATGTTTTGCAACTTAATAAGCTAGTATTTAAAAAAAAGTATTAATAATTAAGAAAATTATAAACAGCTTATTTAATTTTTAAAAGCAAACCTTAAAAAGCACTTTAGCTTTAAGTTGTAAAAAGATCTGCATTTATTGCTTTTAATAAGCGCTAAGCTTTATTATTTCCTAAAGGAACTAAAGGTAACTTTTTTTAAATTTAATAAGTTAGCTTTTTTATTATTAAGCGTTAAAAATATACAAAATAAAAAAAAAACGCTAAAAAAAAGACTAAAAGTTAATTGTTTTGTTTTTTTAGTGCTTTTTACTTTAAAGCGCAAAAAAGGTTTCTAGTAAAAAAAACCAACAATTATATTAAAAAAGTTACATTATAAGCAATATAAAAACGTTTTAGTAGTATAAAGTTATTTTGCTATAAAGATTTTTGCAAATATTTTTTTTTTTAAGTATAGTAAGCTAAATATAAAACTTAGCTAAGCTTAATAGTTCAAAAAAAAAGAAATATAAACTTTTTATAAGCACTTTTACGAAAAAAACGCTAAGTATTTTTAAAAGCTTCTGCTTATATATTTAAATACGTAAAAAAGCTAAAACTAGTTTTAATAAAGCTATAATGCTTTTATAAGCGCTAAAGCTTAAGCTACTTTTAAACGTAGCAAAAAAAATAAAAAAGAACTTATAAAACTAAATAAGCAAAAAAAAATAATATTAACCTCGTTTAAAAAACGCTAATAAAAATGAAAAACTATATAATTATAAGTATTAAAATAAACTAAAAGCAGCTATATTTTAATAAAAAAAGATTAAAATAAAATAAAGTAGCTAAATAAGCTAACTAGCTAGTTAAAATAAGTTTAAGCTAAGTTATATAGTAAAAATAAAAATATAAGTATTATGCTAAATTTTAAAGTATAAACTTAACAATTACGCTTAATATTATGAAAATTAGCTATAGTTGCTTTATTTGTATTGTTAGATAGCCTTTTAATTAATCATTTAATTTTCTAATTTATATATAGCCTAATTGCTTAAATACGTAAGTTATGACTTATTTTCTTGCAATTAAAGTGTTATAGTAAATCTTGCGTAATTACACTGCTTTATTTTAATATTAAAATATGTAATTTAGAAATTTTTTTATTAATAAACTATATAAAGCTTATTAATAGCTATAAATATAATTTTTTAATTAAACAAAAAGTTATAAAACAAATTAATAAAATGTTTTTAAGTAGTTTATTTAAGCTTAAAAATAACATATATAAAGCGTTTTAAAGCTAACTTAGCTTATATAACATTATTTTATTAAATAATAAAAATATACTTTTATAACTATTTATATAATATTAATTAACCTTTATTATATTATTTATTATTAATAATAAACAAATATTAAAAATTTAAACAATTGTTATAACTAGGCTACTTAAGTACTTTAGCATATATTACAAGTTATATATATATATAAGATATTTTTTTTATACTTATTTTATAAAAGTTTTTTTTTTTTTTTAAGCTTTAGTTTTGTTAAATATTTACTATAAAACTAAAGATATATTAACTATTATATTTAACCTTTAATGCTTTATATTTTTTATAACAATTTTAAAGCTTTTTAAAATAAAATTACTTATAATACTTTGTTATACTACAAAATAGCTAAATACTAACTAATTATATAAGCTAGTGCTATTTTTAATAGCTTTTTTTTAAAACAAACTTTAATAATAAACTAAAAATAAACTTAGCATAAATTATTTCTAAAACTAAGCTTAAGCAAACAATAATTATTTAATGCTTTAAGTACTAATATTTAACTGTTGCAAATATAAATTATATAGCTTTTAACTAAAATTAAAAAGCTAAAGCAATAAGTTATGCAGCAAAAAAATAAAAGCAAACAAATTGCCTTAAAATTAAAAACAGCTTGTATTACTTCTATTTTATAATTAAGTAAACAAAAAAACTAAAAAACAACATTTTTAAAAAAACAAAAAAACCTTTTAAACCTTAAAAAATAATTTTGCAACTTAGGTTAAAAACAAAAATATAAAAATTTTAGTAATAATAATAACCTTTTATGTTTTAGCTTTAATAAAAAGCATAATTAAAAAAAACCTAAATATTAATTATGTTAAAATTGCTTATATTACTATTAGTGCTACTTATTTAAAAATGCTAATTTTAGCTAACTATTAAAGTTTAATTATAACTTTTTTAGCATAAAATTTACTTATTAACGCTAGCTAAAGTAAATAAAAGAACTTTAAACTATTTTTAAAAAAGCTAATTAAAAATTTTGCTGTAATAAAAACAAAATCTTATATATATATAATAATATAAACTAAAACTATAAAAATGCTTATTAATTAGCATTATAAAAGTTATTAACCTTAAAAAAAAAACAATTTAAAATTAACTAAAAGGTATTTTTAAACTAAATTAAAACTTTGCTTAAATAGTTTACTTTTTTATAAGCTAGCATAAGCGTATAATTAAAACAAATAAGTTAATAAGCTAACTAAAACTTAAAACTGTTTAATTAATACTTTATTAATATTAAACTTTAAAATGTTTGCTAAAACAAAAGCAAAAAAGCTTTATTATACTATTAAAAACTAAGTATATTACTTTAGTAAAAACTAATAAACTATTATAACTTATTGCTAACTATATAAGCTAATATAATTAATGCTATATAATAACGCTAAAAACTAATAACTAAAAAATAACGCTTAAACTGCAGTAAAAAAAAACCAGAGTTAAATATTACTTAAATTACTAATAAATTAACTTTAAATATTAAGCAAAACTAAACTAATAATTAGTATATTAGCACTAGCTATAAAAACAATAATATTAGTTTTAATAACTAAAACTACTATTATAAAAGCAATAATTATAATAATAGCTATAATAATAATAACCTAAAATTTTATAAAAGCAATAATAACTATAAAAGCTAAAATTAATACTATAAAAGTAATAATACTAAAAATTATAGCTAGTACTAAAACTAAAGATATATAAATAACTAAAGTAATACTAATAATACTTATACTTTAAAAAACTGTTATATTTTTAAAACCTTTTTAAATTAACTTTAAAATAACAATAAAAGTAATTTAAATTTAAACTTTTATAAAAACTTTATTTATTATAGCTATAAATAATTTAGTTATATTATTTTTAATTACTTTTAGCTTAAAAGTAATAATAATAATAATAATAATAAAAATAATAGATTTAGTAGTTATACTAGCTATAATAATAATATTACTTAAAAACAAACTATTTAAAAAATCTAAGTAAATAAAAACTAAAACATAAATAAAAAAAACTAAAAATAGCAATTAAAATTTTATATACTTTTTTTATAAAAGCTATAATATTATAACTTAAAAAACAAATAATAAGCTTAGCATTAACTATACTAGCTATAAGTTTTAAGCTAAAGTTATTACTTTATATACTTATTTTATGCTGTTTTTATACTTTTTGTACTATTTATTTTATTAGCTTTATAAAACTACTTATTAAAACTTATATTAATTTTAATTTATATGCTAAATATAATTATATTAGTTTTATTTTTGCTTTTTATTATAAATTATAACAAGCATTTTTTTATATATTTATATTATAACATACTATTAAAAGTAGATTTTTTATTTATAAAACTTATTAAATTATTTGCAAATTAATTAATAGTTGTAGTATTACTTGCAGAATTAAGCATATATATATAGCTATTAATTATAACTATTGCTTTAAAAGTAGCTTTTTTTTATTATTTTAAACTACTTTAAAAAATAAAAAAATTATACTAAATTTAAGCATTAATTAATAGTTTTTTAAATTATGCTGCTTTTAAATAAAAATATTTAGCTTAACTAAGTTTATAAAAGCTTACTAAAACTAAGCTTACTGTTATGCTATTATTTAATTATTTAAACTTATATAGCTTAAAAAGTTAAAAAAAAGCTTTAATTACTTTAATTTTATAGCAATTCTAAAAAAGTTTTATAATTTATTTAAGTTTTTTAATACTAGTAAAGCAAACATATTATTATAATTAAAGCAAGAAAACTTTGCTATTAAGCTAAAAAAAAACGTAATTATACTTTATTTTTTTATATATTTATTAGCTTAAAATAAGTTAAAAAAACTACAAAAATAGCTTAATAAAATATTAAAAGCAAAAAAAATTAAAAAGTTTACTAGCTTTACTAACGCTTTAATTCTTTTTGTACTTAAAAAAAATAAAAGCTTATGTTTATATATAAACTATAAAAAACTTAATTAAATTATACGCAAAAATTAATATACTTTACTACTTATTTTAAAGTTGCTTAATAAAATCTTAAAAGCTAAAATCTTTAGTAAAATTAACTTTAAAAACGTTTATTATTGCTTACGCATTTAAAAAAAAAATAAGTAAAAAATAGCATTTTATATATGCTATAGCTATTATAAATTTCTAGTTATGCTTATAAGTTTATTAAATATTTTTATTACTTTTTAAAGTTATATATAAAAACCACTTAATAATATAATAAATATATTTTATATTGCATATTTTAATAATGTGCTTATTTTTTTTTTAAATAAAAATTTTTATATAAAACATATTTAAAACATTATTAAAAAGCTATAAAAAGCAAAACTATATGCTAAGCTATTTAAGTGCTAATTTTATTAAAAAAAAATTAAATTTTTAAGTTATATTATTTTTAGCTAAAAAATCAAAATAAACTTTTTATATATAAACATTATTTAGCAATAATTTATATTAAATATTTATTAAGCGTTATAATAATTTTTAAAGTTTTGTAATTTTTATTGCTGTTTTATAAACAGGTATTTTTATATTGCTACGCTTTTATTTAAATATTTAAAAAAAAATATAATAAAAATAAAAGAAAATTAAATCTTTTTAAATAGTTTTAAAAGAAAAGCTTTTAAAAACTTTTAAAATGCATTTAAACAAGCTATTTTTTTTATATATTTTAACTTTAAAAAACAAATATTACTAAAAACTAATTCTTTTAAAGTAGCTTTTGCAAAAAATTTATTTTAGCAAAATAATTAAAGCATTTTTAAACTAGTTATGTTTTATTTTTAAAAGCTATTCGAAAAAAAAATATAATATAATATGTTTAACTAAAAAATGCTTGTAATAATAAATTGCTTTAAGTACTAATAGCATTATTTATAAAAAAACAATTTACTAGTTAAAGTATTAACTAATTATATTAATTTTTAAGCGTTTATAAAAACGCTAAAGCTTAATAAAAAGCAAGCTTATTAATATTTATTATTAGCTTTTTTTAACTTTATTATTAAATATTAAGCAAGCAAAAAAAACAAAGCTAATTTTTTTTTGCGCTGTTTTAATTATATAGCTATTTTGCTTAATAATATTAATATTTTTTTAATGTTAAAAAAAAAAGTTGTAATAGCATAATAAGTTAAAGTTCTTAATTTATACTTTAGTATTTAAACTAAAGCTTTATACTTTAAAGCTATATTTGCTAAAAAAACTTTTTTTATTTAAGTAGTTATATATTTGCGTGTATAAATAGCTGCAAGCTTAAAAAAATTAAAAAATCTAAAAGCTTTTAAAAAGCTAAAAAACCTTATTTAAAAAGTTTAAAAAAAAAAACCTTAAATATTATGCAATTATAAAACGATTAAAAGTAAAAAAGCTTATAAATCTTTAATAATTAATAAAAAAATCTTTAGTTTACTATAAAAACAAAATTTATATTTCTTTTAAAAAAGCTATATATTTTTAATTTATTAAGCTATATTATAATAATTTTTTAGCTAAACATTTTAGCTAAAGCTATACTTTAAAACTATTATAACAAAAGTTCTACTAAAGCAATATAAAACTAAATATTAAAAAATATATATAAAGCTATATAATTTGCTTTAAAACTAAAGCAAAATATTACTAAAAATATAGTAAACTTAACGCTTTGCTAATATTTAATAAACTTATATAAAAGCTATTTATAAACTTTATTATAAGTTTACTAAAAACTTTTTATAAAAAAAAACTAATTAATGCTATTTTTATTATTATAAATAAATTTATTAAGCTTATATACTTATTTTTAATTAATATTATTATAACTTTAGTTAAGCTAGCAGTTTTATTTTATTATAAAATTAAATATATTTATAGTAGCTTAAAAAGCATTATTTTTAATAAAAGCTTTATTTTTACTAGCTAATTTTAGTTTAATTTATATTATTACTTAAAAGTTAAACAAAAGCTTTTAATAGCATTTTACTTTAAAACTAATAAATAAATAAAACAAATAAACTAAATAATTAAAAGCTATTTTAAGTGCTTTATAAATAATAAATAAACTAATTAGCTTTAACTTTTACTTTAAGCTTTTTTTGCTATAAATTTTACTATTAATTTTATAATTAAACGATTATTTTTTAAAGCTTTATATAATTATATGCTAGAATTCTATTTGTTTATTAAAAATAACTTTACATTAAAAAAAATCTTAGCTATATAAAAACGTTTTAACAAATTATAAACTATTAAAAATAAAATAACAAAGCAATAGCAAATTATAACTAATAAATATATAAAATATTATAATAATAAGTATAAACTTATAACTTTTAAAACTAAAGACTTAGTAGTACTATTAATAAAAAATATTAAGTTTAAAAATAAAAAGTTAACATTTAAGTTTATTAAATCTTTTTAAATTCTTTTTATAGTTAGTTTATAAGCATATTATATTAGTTTTTTAAAACAATATAGCTATTTTTATTTTCTTTTTTTAATTTAGCTGCTTAAGCTTTAAAAAGCTAAACATAAGTATAGTTTGCTTATATTAAACCTTAAAAATAAGTTAAAAAAATAAAAAATTAAAAATATAATAAGTAAAATAACTTATAATAAAAAAGAATATTATTTTATTAAATAAAAAAGCTAGTTAACTAAATATAATTAATAAATATTTACTATTAATATTATAGCTTTTAAAACAATTAAAAACTTTAAAAAGCGCTTAAATTATAAAAAAAAAGCAAAGCTATTAAGCTAACAAAATAGTACTAATTCATTATTAATTTAGCTATAAACTAAAGCTTAATTGCGTTATATATACTAATTAATTATTTTTTTGTTTTTAATTGCATAATAAAAATTATATTTATTGCTTTAGGTTTTAAAATACTTACGCTTTATTAATAAGCTATACGTAAAAACGCTACAAACAAGTTATAAAATTTTTATAAAAAAGCTTTAAAATACTAATTATTAAACTTTAAAACATTTTTATATTAAAAAAAGCTTATTAAATATTTTTATTTATGCTTATTAGTAATAATTAATATAGCTTTACGTATATTTTTTTTAAAAAAAATAAAAGCAGCTTTTTAAGCTATATATTTATAGTTTAAAACTTACACTTTAAGTGCAATTAAACAAGCATATTGCTAGCATTAAAAATAGTTTTAATTTTATTAAAAAATTTTATAAAATTAGTTTAAATAAAGCTACTTATAGCGCTTATATAAAAAAGCTTAATAGTTTAGCAAGCTAAAAATTTGCGCTTTATTATTAAGTGCTTATATTTAGCATAATGTTTTTATATTATTAATTATTAGCTAAACCTTATATAAAATAAAAACAAAACTATTTATTTTTATATTGCTAACTTTACTAATTAATTAAAACTAAGCTTTATAAATTAACAAAAAACATAAAAATGCTTTTAGAAAACAAAACTGCATAACTATAAAGTTAACATAATAATTATCCGAAGTTTTTTAAATAATAGCACAATTTTTATTTATAATAACCTCTTTATAGTTATTTTTTTAAAGAATAAAAAAATAAACAAACTAGTTTAACAACTTTTAAATATGCATTATATTAAAATATAATATAGCAAATAGCTAACTTATTAATAAAATTAATTTAAAATAAATATAAATTAACTTATAAGCTTGCATAAAATATAGCTATTTATATAGTTTATATAAGCTATTATTTTTAAGTTTTTAAATTTATAAACTATATTTAAAAACAAGCTATTTTTTAGCTAAAATACTTCCTTAAAACGCTTAAAATAAAGCTAATACATTAATAAACTATTTAGAACTATTACTTTTTTAATAGTTTTATACTTTTTATTTTTAGCTTTAGTAGTTTGCTTATAAAGTTTACAAATAAAAATTATTATAAAAACAAGCTAACGTTTAGCTAGCGTAAAAACTTTAACATTTGCATTAAAATTAAACTTATTTTTTGCGTTATTTATATTAAAATTACGTAAAACAGTATTTAAATCTTTATTTAGATTTATAAAGTCTAAATTATTTTTATTTTTATTTTTATTTTTTTTTTTTAACCTATAAAAAGCTTAATAATATTTATATTTTTATTAAAATTAAAGCTATTTTAAAAAAAAAGCAAACTGTTAGAACTTTTATTTTTATTACTAAAATTATTAAACTTTTAGCAAAAAAGTTCATTAAAGTTTTGTTTTATAGTAAAATCAAACTTATTCCTAAATAAATTTAAACATAAAGCAAGTTATAATAATTTTTCGCGTTTATATTTATAACTATAGCTTTAATTATAACTACATTTATATATACTACTTTTAATTACTATAAGTTTAAACAACATAATTATAATACAAATAGTAATTAAAAAAAAAACAGAAAAAATATAAAATAAATATAAGAATATATTACGAAATTAGCATAGGGGTAGCCTTTAAAGCAGCTTAATGCTTTTATATATACTTTATACCTTTTTTTTTGCTAACTAGAGCTAAAGTTACGTAATAACTTACTTAGCTTACTAAGCTTACAGTAATTTAAAGCTTATTAAGCTTACAGTAATTTAAGGCTTACTAAGCTTATAGTAATTTAATGCTTACTAAACTTGCAGTAATTTAAAAAAAGTTACTACTTTTTTTATTTTTCTTTTGTTTATATAATTATGCACTTTTTATATTTAGTTACTTATTTAGTTTTAGTTTTTTAGCTATTAATTTTTTTATAACTACTAAGCATTAATATATTTATTATTTTTAATCTTTTAAGACTTTTATTAATGCATAGTAATAAAAGTACTTTAAAAACTTCTTTAATAAATTATTATTAAAGATCTTATTATTACTTATAAATCAAAACTCTAAAAGCAAACCTATTATATTAATATATAATAAGTTTGTTATACTTTAATAGCTTTTTAATTAATAGGACTTAATATATAAAAACAAATATTAGTATAAAAAGTTAAGTAATAAATAATTTACAAAATAAACTTTTAAAAATATACTAAAGAAATATTTAAAAGATAAAAATGCTAAATAGCATTATATAAATAAACTTTACTTAATAACTAATAAACCAAAATTTAGGTTATACTATTAAAAACAAAAAGTTAAAAATTAAGTTTAAAAATTTTAAAAACTTTTAAAACTAGTAACGTATTAAAACAATAAACTTTAGTACTTTTACTAGCTACTTTTATTAAAAAAAAAGCAATAATAAAAAAAAAAAAGTTAAGCAATAGTAATAAAAAAAAATTAATGCTAATGCTAGTACTACAAAGTAAACTAGTTGCTTTAATTTAAAAAACAGCTTAAACATTAAGCGTTATAACCTTTAAACTAGCGCAAATATTAGCTATAATAATTAAAGCAGTAATAATAACTGCTATTATAACAAGTTAAAACTTTAAACAAGTAATTATATTATAACTAATATTAATACTATTACTAGCAAACTTAACGCTTACTTTTATTACTACTATACTTAAAGTAATAACTTAAAATAAAAAACTTAACCTTTTATTATTATTACTACTTTTATTATTAAAATTATTTATAATATTAAAAATGCTAAACATTAAAAGTTTTAAACTTACTGCTTTAAAGCTTTATAATAAATCTATAAATATAAAAGCTTTTTTAATTTATGCTAAACTTTATTTAACATAGCACTTTATTACTATTACAAAAAAAGATTAAAAAGTAATAATTACTTTATAATTTTTATTAAAAAAAGTATTAAAATAATTTTAATTTATTTTAAAGGATTTTTTAAAAGCTAATAAGTTAATTAACTTTAAGCTAAAAACAAAAAAGATTTTTAAAAACTACGTTAAGTTTAAAAATTAAATAAAAGCACTGTTTAAAGACTTTTAAAAAGCAAAACACGCAAAAAAAGCACTTTATTGCTTAAAACAAATAAAAGTAATAGCAAATTACGCTATAAAATTTAAACAATTAGCAGTAATTTTAAAATTGCTTAAGCTTATATTGTTTTACTTATTTTATAGTAAACTTAAAACCTAAGTTTAAAACAAACTATATAAAATAAATAAACTAGCAAAAATCAATATATATATTAATATAGCTATTATAATTAATTAATAATTATTTAACTAGTACTTTAAAACTAAAGAAATTAAAAAAAACAAGAAAAAAAATACTTAAAAAAGTATTAAACAAAAATTCAAGCAAATTAATAAAGTCTAAAAACAACAATTCTAAAATATATTTAAAGTTAAATATTATAACTATAAAAAAAAAGAACACTTTTAAAAATAATGCTAATTTAAAAAAAAAAACAAAAAAAAAAGCTATAAAAAAGGAAAAATTCTTTAACTTAAAAAAAAAGTACAAGTTATAAAAGTCCAAAACAACAAAAAATAATAAAATAATTTAAAAAATACGTTTTTAAAGCAAAAATATAAAGTTGCTATTTTAAGTTAAAACAAAAATGCTACACTAAATAAATCTAAATGCTTTATTTATATAAGTTAAAATAAATAAACATACAAATATTATTTAAAAGCTTTATAGTTATTAAAATAAATTACAAAAAAATATATTTATTATATAAATAATTAAAGTTATTTAATATATAACTTAAAAAAATAGTTTAATTAAAAGTAGCAAACAATAAAAAGTAATAAATTAACATAGTTAATAAACTTATAAAACTATAAAGATTTTAAACTACTAAAGCTTAAAATATAGCTTAAAAAAAAATTATATTTAAAGAAATAAAACTGTAATTATAAATAGTGTAATTATTAAACTAATTATAAACTACTAAAACATTTAGTTGCTAAATAAACCTAAAAAAACAAAACTTATAAAACTTTAAAGCAAAAACAAATAAAATTAAAAGCTATAAAAAACACTATAAAAAAAAAACTAATAAAAATAAATAAAATATTTCTATAGCTTAAACTGCTTTAAATATAATAAAACAAAAAAGCATTAATAGTTAACGCAAAAACTAATATGTTTTAAAAACTAAAACTAGCAATTTAACTAATTGCTAAAAGTTATTATTATAATAAAACTATAATAAAAAACAATAATAATATTTTATACTTAAAAAATTTAAAATATAACGAAATACTATAAAATTGCTATATAGTATATTATTGCTATTAATATTTATTTAACAAATTAAAAAATAATTAGTTTTTTAAACAAATTATAAAAATAAAAATATAAAACTTTTATAAATTAAAGTAGTTAGTTATAATTATAGTTTATTATAAAAATCCACAAAAATTTATAACATTTAAAAAAAATTTTAACTATATTTATAATATTATTTTAAAAAAATATAAAAACAACTGCTATAAATATTACTAGTTAATTAAAGCACAATTATACTAAAAAATAATTGCTAAAAATAAAAAAGCTTAAAAACTACGATTTAAAGCTTAACTAAAAGCAAAAACAAAATAAAGCGCAATAATATCCGAAGTGCAAAATAAAACAAGCATTTAAACATTTTACAAAAAAAAATCAAAAAACAAAATAAGTACTCATTAAAAAAGCAGCAAATAGCTAAAAAAACTAAAGCTTTACATAAAGTTTAATGCAATAACTAGCAAAACTAATTTAAAGTTAAACTTATATATTAAAAAAAAAAGTATAACACTTTAATTAACTTAAAAATATAAGTTAATATAATTTTACTTACAGTAGCAAAATAAAATAAAATTCTTTAGAAATATAAGTAAAAATTTTAAAAAATTAAAAAATTTAATAAAAGCACTTTTAGCTATAATAACAATTGCATACTTAAAAAAACTAAACTTTTTAATATATTTATATAAAAACATAAAAAACAAATTATATTAAATATTGCTAATATATTTAATTATAACATTATTTTAGAAATATTATAGCTAAAAACTAATAACTTTTTAATTTAATAAAAAGTAAAAACTATTAATTAAGAAAATAAAAAACAAAGCAAAAAAATTAGAAAAATTGCAAAAGAAATCTTAAACAAAATATCAAAAGTATATTATAGATTTTATAAACTATTTAAAAAAAAAAAAAAAAAAGAACTTTTTAAATATAGCTTATAAAACTATTATATCTTTATTAAAAAAAAATATTAACTAAAGTTTTATTAAGTATATTATATAAGCTTAAACAAAACAAACGCTTTATAAAAATATATTTAAAAAAACCTAGCAAAAGGATTTTTAAAAAAATCTTAGTTATTTATTAAATACTTTACAATACTAATACTTAAAATAAAAAATAAAAAACAACTAATTAATAAAAAAAAAAAACCAATATAACAAATAATAATTAACTACTAATTATTAAACGCAATTACTATTATAAATAAATATTCCTTTATTTTGCTAGTAACTATAAAAAAAAACATTAGCTAAACAAAATAGTTTATAGTAGTTAATATCCTAAATAAATATTATATTATTAAAATAACTAAAAAAAAAAAATAAAAAACTATTATATAAATAGTATATAAACTATATAAATATATAGTTATACTATAAAAATTATAAAACATATTAGCTAGCTTTTAACATATAATAATAATAATTTTACAAAAGTTTTTAAACAAGTTTATGTTTATTTACTTAAATAATATCTTAATTTACTTTAAAACACTAAAAAAATACAAAAAACATATAACTTAAATATTAAAAATACTTAAACAAGTAAAATTATAACTTAACACAAAAAAGTATATATAGTATATATAAAAAATCAACTTTTTAAAATTTATAATTATTTTAAAACAAATATAAATTTAATAGTTAAAAATTAACATAATATAAAACTAAAAAATATTTAACCTAGCTACTATTATAAATATATAACAAGCATTAAAATTTTTAAACTATATTTAAATGTTGATTTAAAACTTTAAAAAAATAGCATTTTACTTTATAAAGTATATAAAAAAAAAATACAAAAGAAAATCCTTTTTAATTTTAAAAAAAGCTCGAAAAGCTTTTAAAGAACTAAAACTAAAAATTATTTTTAACCTTATAGTTAAACTACTTAATTTATAAAAAAAGAAAAAACTAAAAACAAATACTTTAAATAATATAATTGCAAAAGTTTTAAAATAACTAAAAAATAACAAAAAATAGCATTTAGTAGCTTATTACTTTAAAGCACTACAAAATGCAGCATTATAATACCTTATATATAACAAAAAACTGCTTATAATTATTACAGCACTTAAAAAATAAAAACTGTTCTTTATAAAAACTATAAAGCTAATTAAGATTTATTTAAATTATTATAACTTAACAAAATTTATAACTACACAAAAAATTACTAAACAATATAAAAATTAAATGGTTTTTTTTTTTAAGTTTAACTTTAAAATATATTACATTAAAAAAAAAAAAACATTTAAGCAAACATACTTAATTAACAAAATTAAAAAGAATTTAAGGTTTTAAAAAGAAATATTTAAGTATTACATCCTTAAAAAAATAAAAGCTTAAAAATCAAAGTTATACTTAAAAACCTTACAAATATATAGCTATAATAAGCTTATAACTTAAAAAAGTTAACATAACTATAAAAACACAAAAGATTAAAAAATAACAAGCTAATATATAAATATAAAGTTTATTTACTAAAATCTTTATAAAATAAGTTTATTAAAAAATTCTACAAACATTTATTATATAAACACTAAAAAACAACAAAAATAGTTAAACAATTATAAAAAAAATATAATTTTTTAAAACTATAAAACATAGTTAAATCTATTATAAAAAAATGTAATATTTGCAATAAAGCTAAAGTAGCTTAATATAAGCTTTATAAACTATTATAACTTATATAAATACCTAAATAAATATAGCACACTATTGCTTAAGATTTTATTACAGCATTACTCTTATTAACTAACCTAGTTACAAAAATATAATACAATAAAATATAAGTTATTATTAATAAATTTACTAAGTACGCTTACTTTTTACCGTTTAAAGGAAATATAACAGCTAAACAACTTATATATACTTTTATATGCTAATATTTAAACAAGCATAAACTACTAAAAAAGATTATTTTAAATAAAAATAAATTGTTTACTTTTAAGTTTAAAACTAATTTTTTTAAACTTATTAGTATTAAACTAAAGTTTTTAATTGCTTATTACTTATAAACAAATAAACAAACAAAAAAATTAAACTAAATATTAAAACAATATTTATAAAGTTATACTAACTACTAACAAAACAATTAAATAAAACTATTATTAATAGCATAAATTTTATATAATATATTAACAAACGAAAATATAAATATATTTTTGCATAAAGCTATTTATAAACAACAAGCAACTACTAAAAAACAAAAAAAAACATTAATAAAAACACCTGCTATTTTAACTATAGCACCTTAAGCAAAAACTATTGCAACAAAAATTAAAACGCTATAAGCTAAACTATAACTACGTTTTTAGTTTTTATAACAATAAATATTAGTATACTATAATAAAAAACGAACTAAAAAACTAGCCTTCAAAAAAAAAAATAAAGTTTATTTGCTACAACAAAAACAAAATATAAACATTAATATTCCTTAAATTAAAACAAAACAACTAAGCAATAAATTAAAATTTAAAAAACTTAGCCCTTTTAAAATTAAAAAAGTTATTTTACTTACTAACTATAAACTATTATTACTAAAAAATATGCAAATTTACCTTATTTTTTATATTTCTTTACTAAAACTAGCACTTATTAAAATATTTATTAAAACATAACTAAAAATAAAAACAAATCAAAACGTTTATAAAGTTAAAAATATACTAAATTTCTATTAAAACAACAGTAACCTAAAGTATTTTATTAAATAAAAAAAATACTTATATGCTAATAATACTTAAAAACCTAAAAAATACCTAAAAACTACTAAAGTAGTTATAAGTTAGTTTTACTATTAACACCTTAACTGCTTAAAACTAAAAAAAAAAGGTTAACCTTAAAAAAAACACCTAAAAAATTCTAATTAAACTTAAACAAAGCAGCTTGTACTGCTTTAGCTTGTTTTTTTTATTATTTTTGCTTTTTTGCTAACGCTTTTTGTTCTTTTTTAATACGCTTTATTTTATTTAGTTTATTTAAAAACTAAAGCTTTTGCTAAACCATTTTAATACTTTTTGCTTTTAAAAAACGTTTTTATATATAAAGCTAAGCTAACTTACTTAAAACAAAATTAAAGTTATTTTAAGCTTGTTTTAATTTCTTTTAAACTAAAAATAGCTGTTGCTTTGCTTGCTTTTTTTCTTTTTTAAAACAACAGTGTTTAAAAACTATATTATTAATTAAATTAATTAAAACTTTTAATCTATTGCAAAAGCAACTAACGCATATACATTTAAAACAACAAAACATATTATCTATTATTTTGCACATTAATAACTAATTAAAGCAACAAAAGCAAAGCATAACTTTATAGCTAGTAAAATTAATAAAAAAAGCAAAAACAAGTTTTTGCTTTATTTTAAATAAGCAGTTAGTTTTTTTAATGCGCTCTAACATTATAACATACAAAAAAAAAAGAAAAAAAGAATACTTACGGAAAATTATTAAAATAATAATTTTAAAAAAAAGAAAATAATGTTATAAAATTAGCACAAAAGTAGCTTTTAAAGCAGCTTAATGCTTTTACACATATTTTGCACCTTTTTTTTTATTAATTAAAACTAAAGTTATATAATAACTTACTTAGCTTATTAAGCTTATAGTAATTTAAAGCTTATTAAGCTTACAGTAATTTAAAGCTTACTAAGCTTATAATAATTTAATGCTTACTAAACTTGCAATAATTTAAAAAAAGTTACTACTTTTTTTACTTTTTCTTTATTTATATAATTATATACTTTCTATATTTAGTTACTTACTTAGTTCTAGTTTTTTAGCTATTAATTTTCTTATAACTACTAAGTACTAATATACTTATTACTTTTAATTCCTTAAAACCCTTATTAATGCACAGTAGTAAAAGTACTCTAAAAACCTCCTTAACGAACCACCGTTAAAGATTCTATTATTACCTGCAAATTAAGACCCTAAAGGCAAACCCGTTATATTAATGTATAATAGGTCCGTTATAGAATAGTAGTAATAAAATATATAGCTAAAACTAATTGTTTAACAGCAGCTAAAAAAAGAAAAAAAAAAAAAAAAAAGAAAAAAAAACATATAGCAATAAAAATATAAGCGCAAGATTTGCTATAAATATAGCATAAAACAAACATAATTTAACATATAAACATAAGCATAAATATATAAATACTTTAACTACTATACTGCATAAATATTCTATTTAATATACTACATTTATATTTAATTACTTTATACTACTTTATTTTACTATTTATACTTAAGATTAATTACTTTAATTAATTTTACTTATATATAAATTAAAAACAACTTAAGTAAAAAAAAAAAAATAGTTATTATAACTAAACTACTTAAGTACTTTAGCATATATTACAAGTTATATATATATATAAAATATTTTTTTTATACCTATTTTATAAAAGTTTTCTTTTTTCTTTAAGCTTTAGTTTTATTAAATACTTACTATAAAACTAAAAATATATTAACTATTATACTTAACCTTTAATGCTTTATACTTCTTATAACAACAATTAAGTTAAATTAATTATGTTTTAATTATTTTAATAAATATAACTATAAAATTATTATATTTTATATAATAACTAAAATAATTTATAACATAATGCTTTTTTTATAACTAGTTTAAGCTACTAATATAATATTATTATAACAAAATACTATACGCTAAATTAACTTAATTTGTTTAGCTTTAAGCTTAAGCTTATATAATTTATTAAATTAACAATAATTTAAAATAATATTAATAATAGCTTATATAAAGTTATATTTTAACATATATTATTAGTTATGTTTTAATTGTAGTAAAATATGCTATATAAAATACTAAATATAATTACTAAATAAATGCTTTAATATTATATTATTAGCTAGTTTATTTAATTTGCTAAGTTTTTTAATAAATTTTAAAAGTTTTAAAGCTATTAGTTTTTTTAAAAAGCAACTATTAATTAAGCTAAAGCTAAAATTATTAAAAGTTTGCAGTTTTATAATAAAGTAAAAAAATAACACTAATTAATAAATTAACAAATAAAGCTTAACTTTTAACTATTTAAGCTTAAAATATTACAACATAATAAAGTATTTTAATTATAAAGTTAGCATTAAATATAAGCATTACTATAAAAAGCCTTAAGCAATATTATAATTATTTTTTTTAGGTTTTATTAGCAAATAATTTATAAGTATAAATAGTATATATATGTATGCAAAATAAACTCTAGCTTAAAAATCAACAAAAGTACTTTAAACTAAAATACATAAAACGTAAGCTTTAAACTTATAAATATATCTGCACTTATTTTAGGTGCCTTAAACTAAAATAGTCCTTACGTTTATACCTCTTTAGCTACACTACTTCTTTATTAATTATAACTTTTTTTACTCCTTTTAATACAAACTTGGAATTTTAGTTTAAAGCAATTATATTAATTTTTTTGCTTACGTTTTTATTTAAAAAATAACAAACTATAATTTATTTATGTAGTAACTTTAAATTTGTTTAAAGTTATACTTAATTAATTAATTATTATATTCTGCATATAGTCATATTTTTTTTGTATTTTTTTAACGCTTAGTTTTTATTGCATTGCATACTATAGATTTTTTAACTAAAATATTATTTTTTTTACTATTATTTCTTTTGCAATTATTTTGCTTGCTTATATAGTTTACTATATTAGTATTTATGCTACTTTTTATATTTAAATTAACTGATTTTTTTAATACTACTTTTATTGCTTTTGATTTTAAAAATAATTTTAATTATAAAAGCAATAACTTAAACAAGAAATCTGATTTTATACGTTAGTAATAAGTTATAATAAATATACAAAAATACTAGCATTATAATTATAATTAAAGCTACAATTTTTGTTAGTTTTTAAAAAAATAGCTTTTATTGCAAATTATAATTAATAATTAGTTAAGGCTATAAATATATAAAATAATTAACGTATTAAAAAACCTTAAAGTTTAATAGCGTTTTTAGGAAGTTAATATTTAAATAAAATTTAAAAAAAATAATATAAGTTATAATATTGCTAATATTTTTGCATTTTAAAACAAGCTTTTTACTTTATTTAAATAACTAGCTTTTATTAAATTTAATTTTAAAGCATTTAAAGCTTTTAGTAAAAAGCTTTACTAAGTTAAAAATGTTTATAATACGCAATAAATTAAAAAATTACTTTGTTTTTTTTAGTTTTAAATTTAAAACGCATTTTTACGTTTTGCTGCCTTTTTTTTAGGTATTTTTATAAATTAGCAAACTAGGCATAAATTTTATAACATAACTAAAGCTAATATGCTATTTTTTTATATTATTAAAGCATATATAATTATAGCTTTATTATTAAATATATATATACTTTTAATAAGCAATTTTTTATAGCAATTTATTAGCATTTATTTTTATAATAATAAAACATAAACTTAAATAATTAATACTTTTGCTTAATTTAAAATATATATTAGCTATAAATTTGTTTTAAAACAGCTAAATAAAATAGCTAAACAAAGTTGCATATATAATAGCTAATTAGCTAATGTTTTAATACTTAAATTAATAAATATATAGCTTAACTTAAAGTATATTACTTATAACTTAAGTGCTATATTTATATATAATAATTTTAACTTTAAAAATAGTGTTTAAAATTTTAGCATAAATTGTAAAAATATTATATAAAATTTAACTAATTGTTTTATAGTTATTAGTTTAAACATGCTTAGCTTATTTATGTAGTTATAATAATATACTATTACTTTTTTTAAAAAAAAATAGCTTTTTTTTTATTTAATGCTAACTTTAGTTTATATAAGTAAAACAATTAATTATTTATTAATTTATGCTATTTGTTTTTTATTTAAATTATTATATTTAAAAAAGTTTGCTTTATTTTTAAACATTGTATAACTATAAAATAACGTTAGCTATATTTTATAAACCTCTATTATTTACAAAAACAAAGAAAAAATATCTAGAATATATTAAGTTTATAATACTTTATTTTGCACTATTTTAAATTATTAAAACTATAATAAACAATTTGCAATAATACATAAAAATTAAAAAACTACATTTTTTATTTAAGCTATAATAATTGCTTAAATAAAAGCAAGCAATATATATAACTATAAATAATAAATGCTTTTTATACTAGTTTTTTTTTATATTACGCTAAATTTTATTTAATTAATTTTTTAGACTTTTTAAGATTTTTTTATAGAACATAACGTATAATTCTTTAGCTATAAGCAGCATATTAAGAAAAATAAAATTTAATACTATTAAGCTTTGCTATTATTACGTAATAAGTTTTATGCTTATATTTTAGCGTTCTTAATTTATAACTTAGTTAAATTTAATATACTATTTTTTAATAAAGTTTAATTAGATTATATTTAAACAGCATTAAAAAGTATAGATTTTATATTATTTAAGCAAAAAATTGCAGCTTTATAGTTTTAATAGTTAAAATATGCAAATTAAACAAAAAAATATACTTAAAACAAAAGCAAATTA
>MU400592.1:105045-200627 GCA_022578965.1 Xylaria sp. FL1777 | reverse complement strand
CATACTAAGCTTTTTAACGTTTTACTTAAAACACAAAAAACTTAAGTAATATTAAAAAAGTGCACTTAATTATTATAGTATATTTTTAAAATAATAAACAATAGTATTTTTACGGTTAAATAATATAATATAAAACTTTATGTTTTAGTGCGCTTATAATATGCTTTTATTAGCTTAAAAATATTTTGTTTAATTTGTTTTGCTAGTTTTTATATTTTAATATTATAGCTATATTACTTAATTTTATAGCATAATTAAATTTTGTTATAAAAAAAAAACAAAAATAGCTTAATATAAACATAATTTTGTATTTTATTTATAATTTATTTTTGTTTACTTTTATTATTAAAACTTTTAAGCTTTAGCTTAAAGCAATTAAACTTGTTTAGTTTAGTTAGCTTTAAATATTTAATAAATATCTTGTTGCGCTATTAAAGCTATTTAAAAAGTTTAATTTAAAAACAAAAAGAATTAATGTATTTTTTTACTTTAAAAGGGCTAACTTTGCAAAAACTTAACTTTATTTAGTTTTATAAATAATAATTAAGCAAGCTAAGCTTAAAAAGCTTAATATATATAAAATCTTTTTTGTGTATTATTAAAAGCTTTATATATTATATATTATAATAGATCTTTATTTATGCTTAAGCTAAATAAACAGCATTAAATGCTTTTTATTTAAGCTATTATTGTTTTTTTGTAAAATTATTTCTAATTTTAAAGTTAACAAAAAAAAAATTTTAGCTTTATAGCTATATAAAAGCTTAAAAAGTACTTTGCTTATTATTAATAATATAGAAGTATTAAAATAATAAACAATATAACTTATATAGTTTTTTTAATTAAAAAAGTTAAGCTAAGCTTTTATAAATGCAATTATATAAGTTTAAAATGTTTAAATAATTTATTTTACTTGTTTATTAGCTGCTTAATAATATATTATTATAAGTTATATTATAACTTTTTTTATTTTATATAAAGCTATTTATAATATATTTATAAGTTTAAAGTTAATATTAAATATAAACTTATTAAGCAATTTTTAATTTAAGTAAACTTATTAAATATAAGCTTAAACTTAGTTTATAGCATCTTAATTATTATAACTAAAAATATACTTAATAGCTTTAAACATTTTATATATAACTATAAAAATTACATTATAGCTATATTTAGATTTTAGTAAACCAATAATAAAATTAAGACATAAAATAAACAAAAGAAAAACTAGTATAAAAATTAGTTAAAAATCACTATATAGCTTATAAGTAGCCTTTTTAGCTATTTTATAGTTAAAACAGCTATTTATATATTTAGCAATATATTTTTTTAAGTTAAAACAATATATAATAGCTTGCAAGTAATTATATATATGTTTAACTTTTATATATGCTTTATTATTATAAGCTAATTATATTACTTTAGTATAAACAGCTATTAAAATAATAATACAATTTTCTGTTGTTTAAGTAAAATATATAAAACAATTACTAAAATTATATTTAAAAACGTAAAGCGTTATAAAAAGTTTTTTGTTGTTATTTTTAGTTATTTTGTATTATTTTTAAAAACGTTTGTATATTATATAAAAAGTTCAGTTTTTAAGCAAATTGCTTGCAATTTTATCTTAAAATTTGTTTAAAATATAAATTGTAGTTATAGCAATGCTATTTATTTTTAAAATATAAATCTGCGCTTTAAATATATTTAATAGTTCTTAAAGTAGCAAAAAAGATTTTTTAAATGCTAGTATATAAAAAAGCAAGTTAGTTGCATTATTTATTAAGTTAATAAATAGTATAGGCGTTTTTATTGCAGTAGCTATAATTGCTAAAGCTTTTAATATATTACTTATAACCTTTAGGGCTTTTAAGTTAGCTTACATAAATTAATTATTAGCTAAAGCTACAAAATTAGCTTAAGCTAGCGTAACTATAAGTTAATTTGCTTTTGTTTTAGCTTAAGTAATTATTAGCAAAACAATTGCTAAAAAAAGTACAGATTTTTTTTTTTTGTTGTTTTTATAAAATAACTAAAATAAAGTATTTATATTAATAAGTGCTTTTTTAAAAATATAATAAATAAGCAAACAGTTTATATATTTTACTAAAAACAGCTTTTATAATATAAGTTAACTTAAATTTTTTAGCTTTTATAAAATTAAGCAAAAAGCTTATATAATAATATTATAATTTATATATATATAAATTTAACTATAATTAAAATATTAAGTTAGTTTTTTAAAAGTTTAAATAAGCTTGCATGTTTTAATTTTATAAATGCTAAATTTTTATTTTATAAAACTAAATAATTAAAAAAAAAACAATACAAGTTTTAATTTACTGCTATTATTTTATATTTAATATAATATTGCACTAATATTATATAGCTTATTTAAGTTTACTTAAAGTATAGTGTAACGGACCTATTATACATTAATATAACAGGTTTGCCCTTGGGGTCTTAATTTGCAAGTAATAATAGAATCTTTAACAGTGGTTCGTTAAAGAAGTTTTCAAGGTACTTTTACCACTGTGCATTAATAAGGGTTTTAAAAAATTAAAAGTAATAAGTATATTAGTGCTTAGCAATTATAAAAAATTAATAGCTAAAGAACTAGAATTAAATAAGTAATTAAATATAAGAAGTATATAATTATATAAACAAAAAAAAAGTAAGAAAAGTAATAACTTTTTTTAAATTATTGCAAGTTTAGTAAGCACTAAATTACTATAAGCTTAGTAAGCCTTAAATTACTGTAAGCCTAGTAAGCTAAGTAAGTTATTATGTAATTTTAGCTTTAGCTAGCAAAAAAAGAGGTGTATAGTATATATAAAAGCATTAAGCTGCTTTAAAAGCTACTTTTGTGTTAATTTTGTAATATTATTTCCTTTTTTTTAAAATTATTATCTTAATAATTTTCCATAAGTATTCTTTCTTTCTTTTTTTTTTATATATTATAATATTAAAGCGCATTAAAAAAACTAACTGCTTATTTAAAACAAAGCAAAGATTTATTTTTGCTTTTTTTATTAATTTTATTAGCTATAAAGTTATGCTTTATTTTTATTGCTTTAATTAGTTATTAATGTGCAAAATAACAAATAATATGTTTTATTGTTTTAAATGCGTATATGCTAGTTATTTTTGCAATAAATTAAAAGTTTTAATTAATTTAATTAGCAACATAATTTTTAAACATTGTTGTTTTAAAAAAAAAAAAAAGCAAGCAAAGCAATAGCTACTTTTAGTTCAAAAGGAATTAAAACAAGCTTAAAATAGCTTTAACTTTGTTTTAAGCAAGTTAGCTTAGCTTTATATATAAAAACGTTTTTTAAAAGCAAAAAGTGTTAAAATAGTTTAATAAAAGCTTTAGTTTTTAAATAAACTAAATAAAATAAAGCGTATTAAAAAAGAACAAAAAGTGCTAACAAAAAAGCAAAAACAATAAAAAAAGCAAGCTAAAGCAATACAAGCTGCTTTATTTAAGTTTAATTAAGATTTTTTAAGCGCTTTTTTTAAAGTTAACTTTTTTTTTTTAGTTTTAAGCAGTTAAAATATTAGCAGTAAAACTAACTTATAATTATTTTAGCAGTTTTTAAGTGTTTTTTAAGTTTTTAAGTATTATTAGCATATAAATATTCTTTTTATTTAATAAAATACTTTAGGTTATTGTTGTTTTAATAAAAATTTAGTATACTTTTAACTTTATAAACGTTTTAATTTATTTTTATTTTTAGTTATATTTTAATAAGTGTTTTAATAAGTGCTAGTTTTAATAAAAAAATGTAAAAAATAAAATAGATTTATATATTCTTTAGTAATAATAGTTTATAGTTAATAAGTAAAATAATTTTTTTAATTTTAAAAGAGCTAAGTTTTTTAAATTCCAATTTATTGCTTAGTTATTTTGTTTTAATTTAAAGAATATTAATGTTTATATTTTGTTTTTATTGTAGCAAATAAACTTTGTTTTCTTTTTTAAAAGTTAGTTTTTTAGTTTGTTTTTTATTATAATATACTGTTATAAAATTGGCATAAAGGTGGCCTTTAGAGCGGCTTAATGCCTTTATATATACTGTGCACTTTTTTCTTTGCTAGCTAAAGCTGAAGTTACGTAATAACTTACTTAGCTTACTAAGCTTATAGTAATTTAAAGCTTACTAAGCTTACAGTAATTTAAAGCTTATTAAGCTTACAGTAATTTAGTGTTTATTAAACTTGCAGTAATTTAAAAAAAGTTACTACTTTTTTTACTTTTTTTTTGTTTATATAATTATGCACTTTTTATATTTAGTTATTTATTTAGTTTTAGTTCTTTAGCTATTAATTTTTTATAACTGCTAAGCATTAATATATTTATTACTTTTAATTCTTTAAAACCTTTATTAATGCATAATAGTAAAAGTATTTTAAAAACCTTTTTAATAAACTACTGTTAAAAATCTTATTATTACTTGCAAATTAAAACTTTAAAAGTAAACCTGTTATATTAATATATAATAAGTTTGTTATATTTTAATAGCTTTTTAATTAATAAAACTTAATATACAAAAATAAATATTAGTATAAAAAGTTAAATAATAAACGATTTATAAAATAAACTTTTAAAAATATACTAAAAAAATATTTAAAAAAACAAAAATGCTAAATAGCATTACATAAATAAACTTTACTTAATAATTAATAAAACTAGATTTAGGTTATATTATTAAAAACAAAAAGTTAAAAATTAAGTTTAAGGATTTTAAAGACTTTTAAAACTAATAATATATTAAAACAATAAACTTTAGCACTTTTATTAGCTATTTTTATTAAAAAAAAAGCAGTAATAAAAAAAAAAAAGTTAAGCAATAATAATAAAAAAAAACTAACGCTAATACTAATACTATAAAACAAACTAGTTGCTTTAACTTAAAAAGCAGCTTAAATATTAAGCATTATAACTTTTAAACTAGCATAAATACTAGCTATAGTAATTAAAGCAGTAATAATAATTACTACTATAATAATAAATTAAAGCTTTAAACAAATAATTATATTATAACTAATATTAATATTATTATTAGTAAACTTAACGCTTATTTTTATTACTGCTATATTTAAAGTAATAACTTAAAATAAAAAACTTAACTTTTTATTATTATTACTGCTTTTATTATTAAAATTATTTACGATGTTAAAAATATTAAACATTAAAAGTTTTAAATTTATTGCTTTAAAGCTTTATAATAAATTTATAAATATAAAAGCCTTTTTAATTTATGTTAAACTTTATTTAAAATAATATTTTACTACTATTACAAAAAAAAACTAAAAAGTAATAATTATTTTATAATTTTTGTTAGAAAAAGTATTAAAATAGTTTTAATTTATTTTAAAAGATTTTTTAAAAGCTAACAAATTAACTAACTTTAAGCTAAAAACAAAAAAGATTTTTAAGAACTACGTTAAGTTTAAAAATTAAATAAAAGCATTATTTAAAAATACTTAAAAAACAAAACACGCAAAAAAAGCATTTTACTGCTTAAAACAAACAAAAGCAGCAATAAATTATGCTATAAAGTTTAAACAATTAATAGTAATCTTAAGATTGCTTAAGCTTGCATTGTTTTATTTATTTTATAGTAGATTTAAAACTTAAGTTTAAAACAAACTATGCAAAATAAATAAACTAGCAAAAATTAATACGTATATTAATATAGCTATTATAATTAATTAATAATTATTTAACTAGTATTTTAAAACTAAAAAAACTAAAAAAAACAAAAAAAAGAATACTTAAAAAAATATTAAACAAAAATCTAAGCAAATTAGTAAAATCTAAAAATAATAATTTTGAAATATGTTTAAAGTTAAATGTTATAACTATAAAAAAAAAAAACACTTTTAAAAATAATGCTGATTTAAGAAAAAAAACAGAAAAAAAAGCTATAAAAAAAAAAAGATTTTCTAACTTAAAAAAAAAATATAAGTTATAAAAGTTTAAAACAATAAAAAACAACAAAGCAATTTAAAAAATACGTTTTTAAAGCAAAAATATAAAATTATTGTTTTAAGTTAAAACAAAAATGCTATACTAAACAAATTTAAATGCTTTATTTATACAAGTTAAAATAAATAAACATACAAATATTATTTAAAAGCTTTGCAGTTATTAAAACAAATTGCAAAAAGATATATTTATTATATAAACAATTAAAGTTATTTAATATATAACTTAAAAAAATAATTTAACTAAAAGTAGCAAACAATAAAAAGTAATAAGTTAATATAATTAGCAAACTTATAAAATTATAAAAACTTTAAACTACTAAAGCTTAAAATATAACCTAAAAAAAAGTTATGTTTAAAAAAATAAAACTATAATTATAAATAGTATAATTACTAAACTAATTATAAATTACTAAAATATTTAATTGCTAAATAAACTTAAAAAAATAAAACTTATAAAACTTTAAAGCAAAAATAAATAAAATTAAAAGCTATAAAAAATACTATAAAAAAAGAACTAATAAAAATAAATAAAGTATTTTTATAGCTTAAATTGCTTTAAATATAACAAAACAAAAAAGCATTAATAGTTAACGCAAAAACTAATATGTTTTAAAAATTAAAGCTAGCAATTTAACTAATTGCTAAAAGTTATTACTATAATAAAACTATAATAAAAAACAATAATAATATTTTACGCTTAAAAAATTTAAAATATAATAAAGTACTATAAAATTACTATATAATATATTATTGCTATTAATATTTATTTAACAAATTAAAAAATAATTAGTTTTTTAAACAAATTATAAAAACAGAAATATAAAACCTTTATAAATTAAAGTAGTTAGTTATAACTATAGTTTATTATAAAAATTTACAAAAATTTATAATATTTAAAGAAAATTTTAATTATACTTATAACATTAGTTCAAAAAAATATAAAAATAACTACTATAAATATTATTAGTTAATTAAAGCATAATTATATTAAAAAATGATTGCTAAAAGCAAAAAAGCTTAAAAATTGCGATTTAAAGCTTGCTTAAAAGCAAAAATAAAACAAAACGCAACAATATTTAAAATGCAGAATAAAATAAGCACTTAAATATTTAATAAAAAAAAGTTAAAAAACAAAATAAGCACTTGCTAAAAAAGCAGCAAATAGCTAAAAAAACTAAAGCCTTATGTAAAGTTTAATATAATAATTAATAAAACTAATTCAAAGTTAAACTTATATATTAAAGAAAAAAATATAATACTTTAATTAACTTAAAAGTACAAGCTAATATAATTTTACTTAAAGTAGCAAAACAAAATAAAATTCTTTAAAAATATAAGCAAAAATCCTAAAAAATTAAAAAATTTAATAAAAATATTTCTAGCTATAATAATAGTTATATACTTAAAAAAACCAAACCTTTTAATATATTTATATAAAAACATAAAAAACAAATTATATTAAATATTGCTAATATATTTAATTATAATATTATTTTAGAAATACTATAGCTAAAAACTAGCAACTTTTTAATTTAATAAAAAGCAAAAACTATTAATTAAAAAAGTAAAAAATAAAGCAAAAAAATTAAAAAAATTG
Source organism: Xylaria sp. FL1777 (assembly GCA_022578965.1). NCBI lineage: Eukaryota > Fungi > Ascomycota > Sordariomycetes > Xylariales > Xylariaceae > Xylaria > Xylaria sp. FL1777. The sequence goes on along the minus strand of MU400592.1, from coordinate 193,033 downwards.
CAAAAGAAATTCTAAACGAAATACTAAAAATATATTACAAATTTTACAAACTATTTAAAAAAAAAAAAAAAAAGAAAACTTCTTAAACATAGCTTATAAAACTACTACATCTTTATTAAAAAAGAATATTAACTAAAGCTTTATTAAATATACTACATAAGCTCAAACAAAACAAACGCTTTGTAAAAATACATTTAGAAGAATTTAGCAAAGGAATTCCTAAGAAAATCTTAGTTATTTGCTAAATACCCCATAGTACTAATACCTAAAATAAAAGATAAAAAACCACAAACGGATAAACAAACAAAAAAACTAAACTAAATATTAAAACAATATTTACGGAGTTATGTTAACTACTAATAAAACAATTAAGTAAAACTATTATTAATAGCACAAATCTTATATAATATATTAATAAACAAAGATATAAACATATTTTTACATAAGGCTATTTATAAACAGCAAGCAACTACTAAAAAACAAAAAAAAACTTTAATAAAAGCACTTGTTATTTTAACTATAATACCTTAAGCAAAAACTATTACAACAGAAATTAAAACGTTATAAGCTAAACTATAACTATGCTTTTAATTTTTACAACAATAAATGTTAGTATATTATAATAAAAAACGAACTAAAAAACTAACCTTTAAAAAAGGAAACAAGGTTTATTTGCTATAACAAAAACAAAATGCAAACATTAATATTTCTTAAATTAAAACAAAATAACTAAGCAATAAATTAAAATTTAAAAAGCTTAGCTTTTTTAAAATTAAAGAAGTTATTTTACTTATTAACTATAAACTGTTATTACTAAAAAATATGTAAATTTACTTTATTTTTTACATTTTTTTACTAGAACTAACATTTATTAAAACATTTATTAAAACATAACTAGAAATAAAAACAAATTAAAACGTTTATAAGGTTAAAAGTATACTAAATTTTCGTTAAAACAACAATAATTTAAAGTATTTTATTAAATAAAAAAAATACTTATATATTAATAATACTTAAAAACTTAAAAAATACTTAAAGATTACTAAAGTAGTTATAAGTTAGTTTTACTACTAATATTTTAACTGCTTAAAACTAAGAAAAAAAGGTTAACCTTAAAAAAAACGCTTAAAGAATTTTAATTAAACTTAAATAAAGTAGCTTGTGTTGCTTTAGCTTGCTTTTTTTGTTATTTTTGCTTTTTTGCTAGCGCTTTTTGTTCTTTTTTAATACGCTTTATTTTGTTTAGTTTATTTAAAAACTAAAGCTTTTGCTAAATTATTTTAATACTTTTTGCTTTTAAAAAACGTTTTTATATATAAAGCTAAGCTAATTTGCTTAAAATAAAGTTAAAGCTATTTTAAGCTTGTTTTAATTTTTTTTAAACTAGAAGTAATTGTTGCTTTGCTTGCTTTTTTTTTTTTTTAAAACAACAGTATTTAAAGATTATATTGTTAATTAAGTTAATTAAAACTTTTAATTTGTTATAAAAGCAACTAGTACATATGCATTTAAAACAACAAAACATATTATTTGTTATTTTATACGTTAGTAATTAATTAAAGCAGCAAAAGCAAAACATAACTTTATAGCTAATAGAATTAATAAAAAAAGCAAAAATAAGTTTTTGTTTTGTTTTAAATAAGCAGTTAGTTTTTTTAATGCGCTTTAATATTATAACATATAAAAAAAAAAAAAAAATACTTACGGAAAATTGTTAAAACAACAATTTTAAAAGGAAAGAAATAATATTACAAAATTAGCACAAAAGTAGCTTTTAAAGCGGCTTAATGCTTTTATATATACTATGCATTTTTTTTTTTGCTAGCTAAAGCTAAAGTTATGTAATAATTTACTTAGTTTACTAAGCTTATAGTAATTTAAAGCTTACTAAGTTTACAGTAATTTAAGGCTTACTAAGCTTACAATAATTTAGTGCTTACTAAACTTGCAGTAATTTAAGAAAAGTTATTACTTTTTTTACTTTTTCTTTGTTTATATAATTATGCATTTTTTATATTTAGTTATTTACTTAGTTTTAGTTCTTTAGCTATTAATTTTTTATAACTACTAAGTATTAATATACTTATTACTTTTAATCCTTTAAGACCTTTATTAATGTATAGTAATAAAAGTACCCCGAAAATTTCCTTAACGGACTACTGTTAAGAATCCTATTATTACCTGCAAATTAAGACCCTAAGGGCAAACCCGTTATATTAATGTATAACAGGTCCGTTACATATACTAATATTTATTGTTATAAAAATTAAAAGCATAATTATAGTTTAGCTTATAACGTTTTAATCTTTGTTGTAATAGTTTTTGCTTAAGGTATTATAATTAAAATAACAAGTGTTTTTATTAATGTTTTTTTTTGTTTTTTAATAGTTGCTTGCTATTTATAAATAGCTTTATGCAAAAATATGTTTATATTTTTGTTTGTTAATATATTATATAAGATTTATGCTATTAATAATAGTTTTACTTAATTATTTTATTAATAGTTAATATAACTTTATAAATATTGTTTTAATATTTAGTTTAGTTTTTTTGTTTGTTTATTTATTTATAAGTAATAAGTAATTAAAAACTTTAGTTTAATACTAATAAGTTTAAAAAAGCTAATTTTAAACTTAAAAGTAAACAATTTATTTTAGTTTAAAATAATTCTTTTTAGTAGCTTATACTTATTTAAATATTAGTATATAAAAGCATATATAAGTTATTTAGCTGTTATATTTCCTTTAAACAATAAAAAATAAGCATACTTAATAAATCTATTAATAATAATTTATATTTTATTATATTATATTTTTATAATTAAATTAGTTAATAAAAGTAGTGCTGTAATAAAATCTTAAGCAATAGTATGTTATACTTATTTAAGTATTTATATAAGTTATAATAATTTATAAAGCTTATATTAAGCTGCTTTAGCTTTATTACAAATATTGCACTTTTTTATAATAGATTTAACTATGTTTTATAGTTCTAAAAAATTATACTTTTTTTATAATTATTAAACTATTTTTATTGCTTTTTAGTGTTTATATAATAAATATTTATAAAATTCTTTAATAAACTTGTTTTATAAAAATTCTAGTAAATAAACTTTATGTTTATATATTAGCTTATTATTTTTTAATTTTTTATATTTTTGTAATTATGTTAACTCTTTTAAGTTATAAGCTTATTATAGCTATATATTTATAAAATCTTTAAGTATAACTTTAATTTTTAAGCTTTTATTTTTTTAAGAATATAATATTTAAATGTTTCTTTTTAAAACTTTAAATCTTTTTTAACCTTGTTAGCTTAATATGTTTGCTTAAATGTTTTTTTTTCTTTTAATATAACATATTTTAAAGTTAAATTTAAAAAAAAAAACTATTTAATTTTTATGTTATTTAATAATCTTTTATATAGTTATAAATTTTATTAAGTTTTAATAATTTAAATAAATTTTAATTAGCTTTATAGTTTTTATAAAAAACAGTTTTTACTTTTTAAGTGCTATAATAATTGCAAATAGTTCTTTATTATATATAAGATATTATAATGCTGCGTTTTATAATGCTTTAAAGTAATAAGCTACTAAATGCTATTTTTTGTTATTTTTTAGTTGTTTTAAAACTTCTGCAATTATATTATTTAAAGCATTTATCTTTAGCTTTTTTTTTTTTTATAAATTAAGTAGTTTAATTATAAAGTCAAAAATAACTTTTAGTTTTAGTTTTTTAAAAGCTTTTTAGGCTTTTTTTAAAATTAAGAAAAATTTTCCTTTGTATTTTTTTTTTGTATATTTTGTAAAGTAAAATACTATTTTCCTAAAGTCTTAAATTAACATTTAAACATAGTTTAAAAATCTTAATGTTTGTTATATATTTATAATAGTAGCTAAGTTAAATATTTTTTAGTTTTATACTATATTAATTTTTAATTATTAAATCTATATTTATTCTAAAGTAATTATAAATCTTAAAAAGTTAATTTTTTATATATGCTATATATACTTTTTTGTGTTAAGTTATAATTTTACTTGTTTAAATGTTTTTAATACTTAAATTATATATTTTTTATGTTCTTTTAGTGTTCTAAAGTAAATCAAAATATTATTTAAGTAAATAAACATAAACTTATTTAAAAATTTCCGTAGAATTATTATTATTATATATTAAAAGCTAGTTAGTACGTTTTATAGTTCTTATAGCATAACTATGTACTTATATAGTCTATATACTGTTTATATAGCAGTTTTTTATTTTTTTTTTTTAGCTATTTTAATAGCATAATATTTATTTAAAATATTAACTATTATAAACTATTTTGCTTAACTAATATTTTTTTTTATAGTTACTAGTAAAGTAAGAAAATATTTATTTATAATAATAATTACGTTTAATAATTAATAATTAACTATTATTTGCTATATTAGTTTTTCTTTTTTATTAATTAGTTGTTTTTTATTTTTTATTTTAAGTACTAGCATTATAAAATATTTAGCAAATAACTAAAATTCTTTTAGGAATTCTTTTGCTAAGTTTTTTTAAATGTATTTTTATAAAACGTTTGTTTTGTTTAAGCTTATATAATATATTTAATAAAGCTTTAATTAACATTTTTTTTTAATAAAAATATAATAGTTCTATAAGCTATGTTTAAAAAGTTCTTTTTTTTCTTTTTTTTTGAATAATTTGTAAAATCTGTAATATACCTTTAGTATTCCGTTTAAAATTTTTTTTGCGATTTTTCTAATTTTTTTGCTTTGTTTTTTATTTTCTTAATTAATAGTTTTTGCTTTTTATTAAATTAAAAAGTTGCTAGTTTTTAGCTATAATATTTTTAAAATAATGTTATAATTAAATATATTAGCAATATTTAATATAATTTACTTTTTATATTTTTGTATAAATATATTAAAAGGTTTAGTTTTTTTAAGTATATAATTATTATTATAGCTAAAAGTACTTTTATTAAATCTTTTAATTTTTTAAGATTTTTGCTTGTATTTTTAAAGAATTTTATTTTGTTTTGCTACTTTAAATAAAATTATATTAGCTTATATTTTTAAATTAATTAAAGTGTTATACTTTTTTTTTTAATATATAAGTTTAACTTTAAATTAGTTTTATTAGTTATTATATTAAACTTTATATAAAGCTTTAGTTTTTTTAGCTATTTGTTGCTTTTTTAGCAAGTATTTATTTCGTTTTTTGATTTTTTTTTGTAAAATATTTAAATGCTTGTTTTATTTTATATTTTAGATATTATTACGCTTTGTTTTATTTTTGCTTTTAATTAAGCTTTAAATTGTAGTTTTTAAGCTTTTTTACTTTTAGTAACTATTTTTTAGTATAATTATGCTTTAATTAGCTAGTAATATTTATAGCAGTTATTTTTACATTTTTTTAAAATAGTATTATAAATATAATTAAAATCTTTTTTAAATATTATAAATCTTTATAAATTTTTATAATAAACTATAATTATAATTAACTACTTTAATTTATAAAAGTTTTATATTTTTATTTTTGTAATTTGTTTAAAAAACTAATTATTTTTTAGTTTATTAAGTAAATATTAATAGCAATAATATATTATATAGCAATTTTATAGTACTTTATTATATTTTAAATTCTTTAAGCATAAAATATTATTATTGTTTTTTATTATAGTTTTATTATAGTAATAACTTTTAGCAATTAATTAAATTACTAGTTTTAGTTTTTAAAACGTATTAATTTTTGCGTTAACTATTAATGCTTTTTTATTTTATTATATTTAAAGCAGTTTAAGCTATAAAAATATTTTATTTATTTTTATTAGTTTTTTTTTTGTAATATTTTTTATAGCTTTTAATTTTATTTATTTTTGCTTTAAAATTTTATAAGTTTTATTTCTTTAAGTTTATTTAATAATTAAGTGTTTTAATAGTTTATAATTAGTTTAATAATTATATTATTTATAATTATAGTTTTATTTTTTTAAATATAACTTTTTTTTAAGCTATATTTTAAGCTTTAATAGTTTAAAGTTTTTATAGTTTTATAAGTTTGCTAACTATATTAATTTATTACTTTTTATTATTTGCTATTTTTAATTAAACTATTTTTTTAAGTTATATATTAAATAACTTTAATTGTTTATATAGCAAATATATTTTTTTGCAATTTGTTTTAATAATTATAAAGCTTTTAAATAATATTTGTATGCTTATTTATTTTAATTTATATAAATAAAGCATTTAGTTTTATTTAATATAGCACTTTTGTTTTAACTTAAAATAGCAATTTTATACTTTTGCTTTAAAAACGTATTTTTTAAATTGCTTTGTTATTTTTTGTTGTTTTAAACTTTTATAACTTATATTTTTTTTTTAAGTTAAAGAATTTTTTCTTTTTTATAGCTTTTTTTTCCGTTTTTTTTTTTAAATTAGCATTATTTTTAAAAGTGTTTTTTTTTTCTATAGTTATAACATTTAACTTTAAACATATTTTAAAATTATTATTTTTAAACTTTATTAATTTGCTTAAATCTTTGTTTAATACTCTTTTAAATATTTTTTTTTTTGTTTTTTTTAGTTTTTTTAGTTTTAAAGTACTAATTAAATAATTATTAATTAATTATAATAGCTATATTAATATACGTATTAATTTTTGCTAGTTTATTTATTTTATATAATTTGTTTTAAACTTAAGTTTTAAGTTTATTATAAAATAAATAAAACAGTATAAGCTTAAGCAATCTTAAAATTACTATTAATTGTTTAAATTTTATAGCATAATTTACTATTGCTTTTATTTGTTTTAAGCAATAAAATGCTTTTTTTGCATGTTTTGCTTTTTAAGTGTTTTTAAATAATGTTTTTATTTAATTTTTAAACTTAATATAATTTTTAAAAATTTCTTTTGTTTTTAGTTTAAGGTTAATTAATTTATTAGCTTTTAAAAAATCCTTTAAAATAAGTTAAAACTATTTTAGTACTTTTTTTAACAGAAATTATAAAATAATTATTATTTTTTAGTTCTTTTTTATAATAGTAATAAAATGCTATTTTAAATAAAGTTTAGCATAAATTAAAAAAGCTTTTATATTTATAGATTTATTATAAAGCTTTAAAGCAATAAGTTTAAAACCTTTAATATTTAATATTTTTAATATTATAAATAATTTTAATAATAAAAACAATAGTAATAATAAAAAGTTAAATTTTTTATTTTAAGTTATTACTTTAAATATAATAATAATAAAAATAAGCATTAAGTTTGCTAGTAATAATATTAGCATTAATTATAGCATAATTACTTGTTTAAAACTTTAACTTATTATTATAATAGCAATTATTATTATTGCTTTAATTATTATAGCTAATATTTATGCTAGTTTAAAGGTTATAACGTTTAATATTTAAGCTGTTTTTTAAGTTAAAGCAACTAGTTTATTTTATAGCGCTAGTATTAATATTAGTTTTTTTTTACTACTGCTATTTAACTTCTTTTTTTTTATTATTGCTTTTTTTTTAATAAAAATAGCTAATAAAAGTGCTAAAGTTTATTGTTTTAATATATTGCTAGTTCTAAAAGTTTTTAAAATTTTTAAACTTAATTTTTAACTTTTTGTTTTTAGTAGCATAACCTAAATCTAGTTTTATTAGTTATTAAGTAAAATTTATTTATATAATGCTATTTAACATTTTTGTTTTTTTAAATATTTCTTTAGTATATTTTTAAAAGTCTATTTTATAAATTGTTTATTATTTAACTCTTTATACTAATATTTGTTTTTATATATTAAGTTTTATTAATTAAAAAACTATTAAAATATAACAAACTTATTATATATTAATATAATAAGTTTGCTTTTAAAGTTTTGATTTATAAATAATAATAAAATTCTTAATAATAGTTCGTTAAGGAGGTTTTTAAAGTACTTTTACTACTATGCATTAATAAAGGTCTTAAAAAATTAAAAGTAATAAATATATTAATGCTTAGCAGTTATAAGAAATTAATAGCTAAAGAACTAAAACTAAATAAGTAATTAAATATAAAAAGTACATAATTATATAAACAAAAGAAAAATAGAAAAAATAGTAACTTTTTTTGGATTACTGCGAGTTTAGTAAGCACTAGATTACTGTAAGCCTAGTAAGCCTTGGATTACCGTAAGCTTAGTGAGCTAGGTGAGTTATTACGTAACTTTGGCTTTAGCTAGCAAAAGAAAAGGTGCACAGTATATATAAAGGCATTAAGCCGCTCTAAAGGCCACCTCTGTGCTAATTTCGTAACATATAAATAGCTTATTATAGTTAAAAAATGCTAGATTAATAGCTTTATATATATATTCTTTTAGCGTTTTTTAAGCTTTTTATACTTTAGTTTATATAAAATTTTAACGTGTTTTTATATTATAAAATATAGCAAGTTTTTTAATAAATATTTTACTAATAACTTTATTAAGCTTTAAAAATAAAATAAGTAAAAGTAATACATAGCTTTAGGCTTATTTTGCTTTTTTTAGATTAGCTTTTTTTAGATAATTTTTAAAACTTATTGTTTTAAGTTTATTTAATAATTAAGTAATTTTAGCAAATTAATATATATAATAGCAAAAAAAACTTATAAAACTAAATCTTTTTTTAAGGTTGTTTAAAGTTTTAAGCATTTTAAGTTATTAAATTATTTTGTATTTTTTTTTTGTAGTAAATAGCTTAAGCTTAAAGATATGCTAGCTAAATGTATTAAAGCTATATTATGCAAAGTAGTATTTTTTTAAAAATATAATACATTTAAAAACAGCAAATATACTAAAAATAGTATTAAAATAGCTAAAATAATTATTAATGTTATAAAAATAAATAATAACGTTATTAATATAAACTAGTATAAATTACTAAAAATATTTGCAAAAAAGCTGTTTTATTTAGTATTAAAAAAAACCTAAAGATGTTTTAAGTTTTATAGTAGCTATAATTAACTGTTTATGCTTTTAGTAATATATAATAAAAGCTATTTTATGCTTGTTTTTAGCGGAAATTTTTTACTAAAAGTAGCTTTTTATAATATTAACTGTTATAAATATTATAAACTTATATATAGCTTTAAGAATTTTGTTTTATTGTAGCAATAAATATGTATTGCTAATAAGCTTTATATTAATTTTACATAAATTAATAATAACGCAAAGTTTATTTTTTTGCTACATAATAAAAGCTAGAAATGCTATAAAGCAAAGTTAATTAAGTAAAATAAGCTTAATAACTTTAGCTTTAACTAAAAGCTTTAAAATATTATTTATTGCTTTAATATTACAATAAGATTATTAATATAAGCGTTAGCTTAAATTATTATATGTTTTTTTGTTTTTAAAGTTAATTAGCATTTAAATATTATTATTAAATTTACTTAATTTTAAGCAAAACAAACAAGCATGTTTTTTAATAATATTCTTGATTTGCTAAATAATCTTTAGTTTTTAGTTAAAAAGTATATTTATTTTTAACTTGTTTAGCTTAAATTTTTTAAGCAGTAATTTAAAAAAAAGATTAAAAAAATTAAAAAAATAACTATGTTTATATTAATTATTTTAATTGTTATTAATATTATTAGCTTTAATTATGTTAATAATTTTAAAAAGCAAAATAACATAAGCTTTTTTAGCGTTTTACTAAGCAAAAATAAAATATAATACTACTAAGTTATAAATTTGCATAGTTTTAATATAGCTAATTATGTTGTTTTTATAAATAAATATTAGAAGTTTGCTAAAATTTACAAAATAATAACATTTGTTTTGTTTATTTATAATATTAGCTATTAAAAAACTAAGCGTATTAAAGCTAATATTAATATATAGTTTACTAACTATAAAATAACCGTTTGCTATAACTAAAAAATTAAAATGCTTTATAAGTATAGCTATGCTAATACTAAGTGTAATATTAATGTTAATTTTAGATTAAATTAGCAATAATTTGCTTAACTTTTAGTATAATTTTAGTTTGTTTTATAATTTATTAAAAAGTTTAACTTGTTTATTTAACTTTTTTATATATAGCTTATTATTTTACGTTTTACTACTTTAGCAAATATAAAAACGGTTTTTAAATAAAACAAATGTATTTAATAGTATACTATAATTAAATTTGTTTATTAAGTAAAAGCGTTATTATGCTATTTATAGCTTTTTGTTTGTATTAAGTAGTATTATATTAAAATTAACGCATTACTTAATATAAAAGCTTTTATTTATACTTTTAAAACTAAAAAGCTTTATATTAATAACAGTATAACTAAAGTAATACTTTGCAAAATATTCAGTAAATATAAAACTAAGTAAAAAACAAGTATTAATGTATGCTTTAATTAATTAACTTAAGCTATATATAATAGCTTTAAAATAAGTATAGTTTTTTTATTTGTGTATTTAGCTTTTAACTATATAAAAATACGCAGTTTTTTTTTTTTTATAGATATAGTTAAGCAACTTAGTATTTATAGTAGCATTAAGAACTTTAAAATTTTTTAACGCTTTATTAAAAGTAAGTTAACGTGTAAAATTATATAAAGTATTTAAAGTTTTTTTTTAAAGCAAAGTAATAAAATAATTATTAATAAATAAATAAAAAAAATATTTAAATAAAAGCTAATTAATACTTTACTATTATTAGCTTTAAAAAATTCTAAAGTATAATTAATAATAGTTAGAAAATTAAATAGTAAGTTTAATAAAGCGCTAAAAATATTATTAAATAAGCTAAAAAAGCTAGTATATTTAATATTAACTAGTATTTTGCTATTATTAGTTATTTTAGAAAATATTAATAAATTAGCTAGTAATACGTTTTTTTTAAACGTTTGCTTTAGTTTTTTTTTAGTTTTATTTCTTTAAAGGGCTTAGTAGGTTTATTAAGCGTGTTAACTTTATTAAGTTCTTTTATTAAAGATTTAAAGTTATATATAAACTAAAAGTTATACATTTGTTTAAAAACCTGCTTTAATGCATAAAAATCTTTAGTATTTATGTTTTGCTATATAATATAGCCGTTTATTATAAAAGTGCAAGCAACTTTAAAAAGTTAATAATTATTATTGTTTTAGTAATTTTAATTGCTTTAGTAATTATAGTTATTTTAATTGTAGCATAAGTTACTTTTATTATTTATTAAATTAATAGTATTTTTAGTATTTTTTTTTTACTACTTTTAGGGTTTTTAAAAACGTTAACTATGTTTTTAAAAAAGTTTAAAAGCATTATAATAGCGCTAAAAAGCAAAAAAAAACTATTAAAAGCATAATTTTAGTTATAATAAAGCTAAGTGCTACTATTACTATAATAGTTACAAAAGGATTTATTTTTTTTAATAAAAGCTTTAAGCTTAATAAAGCGTTTATTTTGCATTTAGTATGCTTTATTTATTTTATGCTATTGCTTTATTACTAAAAACTTATTAGTACTAACTTGTTTATATAAGTTTTAAATAATATTATTTATTTGTTATAATTTAATAAGTAATTTAAAGTTTTTGTTTAAATTATTATAAACGCAATAAATAATATAATTTTTATTAGTACTACTTATTTTATAATAGTAATAAACTTTTGTATTAATATATTTTTTTATAAATTTAGATAATTTTTTAGCAAAATTATGCTTTTTTTAGTTAGTAAACTTTATAACTTTAAGTTTATTTTTTTAAAAACATTATTAAAGCAAACGTTTAGCTTTTTTAAAGTTATAAATAATAATTTATTTAGTTATGTTTTTTAGACTTTTAAACTAAATAATACTTATTAATATAAAATTAAATAGTATGTTTACTTTAAATTTCTTTAGAACTATAGCATTTTTATAATAAAAACTTAGCAGGTTAAGTTTGTTAATATATTGCATTATTAATATACTATTATAATACTTAAATAGTTTTAGCTTAAATAAAATTTTGCTAAAACTATTATTATTATAAACTATATTATATTAGTTTTATAAAAAACCTAGCAGTAGCTTTAAGTTTTTAGCAAAATTACTTAAAAGTAAAGTAATATAAGCAAAAAGCTAAATAGTAAAATTAAAATATGCGTTAAAATAATTTGTTATATTTAAATTAACGCAAATATTTTAGTATATATATTTATTTTGTTGTTTAAGTAGCACAAATAAATTTTATAAAGCTTTAGCATTTTAAAAGCTATTATAAGTTTATATATTTAGTGGTTTTTAGCTGCTTAACATTATTAGCTAAAATAGATTATTTATTAAGCATAGCAAAGCAAATAAAAGTAAAAGTAAAAGCAGTAAAACTAAAATTTATAAAAGCAAATTACTTATAAAGCTAATATGCTTAAAAAATTGCAGTAATAGAAATAAAGCTATAATTAAAGCAATAAACTAAGTTAATAATTGTTAGAATTTTTCTAAAGTTTTTATTGTTGCTAAAATGCAAGCTTAACTTTAAAATAGCTAAAATTTCCGTTTGATTTTACTTAATTAGTTTAATATTATGTAAGCTTACTGCTAAACTTTTATAGTAATAAAAGGTTTAAAATATTTAAACGATTTTAAAAAAATATTACTTATTATTTTGCATATAATAGCTATATTTTGTAGTTTGTTTATTTATAAATACTAGTGTTAACATTATAATTAAAATTATTAAAAAGGTTTTAAAAGCAATAATTTGTATTATAATAAATATTAAGATAGGTTTATAAAATAATTAAATATATAGTTTATAAATAAAACTTAATAAACATTATTGCTTATATTTTAAACAAAATTAAGCTATAAAAACTTTTTGTTATTAAAAAACGTTATTTTTTTGCTTAATATAATAAATGCGCAAAAAACAAAAAGCAATAATATAGTAAGTAATATAGCAAATTTTTTAGCAGGTTTTTTTTATTAAATCTACTTAGCGCTAAAGTAAAAAAATAGCAATAATTTTAGTAGTAAAATAAACATTAAAAAAGTAGCTATAGCAAGTATAGCTATAGCAAATTTAGCAAGTTTAATTAAGCTAACAAATAGTAAATAAGCAAAGTTGCTAATTAAAGAACGCAAAAGTTATAAAGTAGTTATAGCAGGTTTTAAAAGCATAATTAGTTATATTATAAGCAAAATAAAAAGAGCTATAGCAGTAAAAAAAGCTTTAGTACTATAAACTAAACTAATAAATAAGTTAGTATAGTTTTTTTAGTTTATTACAAGCTTTATTATAGTTACTAAATAAAGAATAAATATATTAATAATAATTTTTAATTTTTAATTAAGTAAGTTAATTATTACTTGTTTTATTAAATAAGCAATTAATAAAAAAAATTGCAATAATTTATTATTATTATTAAAAAGTTTTTGCTTATTATTAGCAAGTATTTAATTTGTTACGGGAGGTATAAAGCATTAAAGGTTAAGTACAATAGTTAATATATCTTTAGTTTTATAGTAAGTATTTAATAAAACTAAAGCTTAAAAAAAGAAAAAAACTTTTATAAAATAAGTATAGAAAAGATATTTTATATATATATATAACTTATAACATGTGCTAAAGTACTTAAGTAGCTTAGTTATAATAACTATTTTTTTTTTTTTAATTAGGTTGTTTTTAACTTATATATAAGTAAAATTAATTAAAGTAATTAATTTTAAGTATAAGTAGTAAAATAAAATAATATAAAGTAATTAAGCATAAATATAGTATGTTAAATAAAATGCTTGTATAGTATAATAGTTAAGGTATTTATATATTTATGCTTATGTTTATATGTTAAATTACGTTTGTTTTGTGCTATATTTATAGCAGGTTTTGCGTTTATACTTTTATTGCTATATGTTTTTTTTTTTTTTTTTTTTTTCTTTTTTTTTTTTTTAGCTGCTGCTAAACAATTAGTTTTAGCTATACATTTTATTACTGCTATTTTTATACTTATTTTATATTTTTTTTGCTTTTTTTTTAATTACTATTTGTATTATAATTATCTTGTTTAAACTTATAGTAGTTAGAAGTAATATATATAAACGCAGTTATAATTAAAGCTATAGTTGTAAATATAAACGCGAAAAATTATTGCAATTTGCTTTATGCTTAAATTTATTTAAAGATAAGTTTAATTTTATTATAAAACAAAACTTTAACGAACTTTTTTGCTAAAAGTTTAATAATTCTAGTAATAAAAATAAAAGTTTTAGCGGTTTGCTTTTTTTTCGAAATAGCTTTAATTTTAATAAAAATATAAATACTATTAAGCTTTTTACAGGTTAAAAAAAAAAGAATAAAAATAAAAATAAAAATAATTTTAATTTTATAAATTTTAAGGAAAATCTAAATGCTAGTTTGCATAATAATAATATAAATAACGCAAAAAATAAGTTTGATTTTAATGCAAATATTAAAGTTTTTATGCTGTTTAAGCGTTAGCTTATTTTTATTGTAATTTTTGTTTATAAATTTTGCAAACAAACTACTAAAGCTAAAAACAAAAAGTATAAAACTATTAAAAAAGCAATAGTTCTAAATAGTTTATTAATATATTAGCTTTATTTTAAGCGTTTTAAAAAAGCATTTTAGCTAAAAAATAGCTTGCTTTTAAATATAGTTTGCAAATTTAAAAACTTAAAAGTAATAGCTTATATAAGCTATATAAACAGCTATATTTTATGCAAGCTTATAAGTTAATTTATATTTATTTTAAATTAGTTTTATTAATAGGTTAGCTGTTTATTATATTATATTTTAATATAATGCGCATTTAAAAATTATTAAACTAGTTTATTTATTTTTTTATTTTTTAAAAAAACAACTATAAAAAAGTTATTATAAATAAAAATTGCACTATTATTTAAAAAACTTTAAACAATTATTATGTTAACTTTATAGCTATATAGTTTTGCTTTTTAAAGGCATTTCTGCGTTTTTTATTAATTTATAAAGCTTAGTTTTAATTAATTAACAAAGTTAACAACGTAAAGATAAGTTGTTTTGTTTTTATTTTATATAAAGTTTAGCTAATAATTAATAATGCAAAAATATTGTATTAAATATAAACACTTAATAATAAAGCGCAAATTTTTAGTTTATTAAGCTATTAAGCCTTTTTATATAAGCATTATAAATAGCTTTATTTAAATTAATTTTATAAGGTTTTTTAACAAAATTAAAACTATTTTTAATGCTAGCAGTATGCTTGTTTAACTATACTTAAAGTGCAAATCTTAAACTATAAATATGCAGTTTAAAAAGCTGCTTTTATTTTTTTTAAGAAAAATATATATAAAGCTATATTAATTATTGCTAATAAGCATAAATAAAAATATTTAGTTAGCTTTTTTTAATATAAAAATGTTTTAAAGTTTAATAATTAATATTTTAAAGCTTTTTTATAAAAATATTATAATTTGTTTGTAGCATTTTTGCGTATAGCTTATTAGTAAAACATAAGTATTTTAAAACTTAAAGCAATAAATATAATTTTTATTACGTAATTAAAAACAAAAAAATAACTAGTTAATATATATAACGTATTTAAGCTTTAATTTATAGCTAAATTAATAATTAATTAATATTATTTTATTAGTTTAATAGCTTTGCTTTTTTTTTGTAATTTAAGCATTTTTCAAAGTTTTTAATTGCTTTAAAAGCTATAATATTAATAATAAATACTTATTAATTATATTTAATTAACTAGCTTTTTTACTTAATAAAATAATATTTTTTTTTATTATAAGTTATTTTATTTATTATATTTTTAACTTTTTATTTTTTTAACTTATTTTTAAGGTTTAATATAAGCAAATTATACTTATGTTTAGTTTTTTAAAGCTTAAGCAGCTAAATTAAGAAAACAAAATAAAAATAGTTATATTGTTTTAAAAAACTAATATAATATGCTTATAAACTAACTATAAAAAGAATTTAAAAAGGTTTAATAAACTTAAGCGCTAACTTTTTATTTTTAAACTTAATATTTTTTATTAATAATATTACTAAGTTTTTAGTTTTAAAAGTTATAAGTTTATGTTTATTGTTATAGTATTTTATATATTTATTAGTTATAATTTATTATTGCTTTGTTATTTTGTTTTTAATAGTTTATAACTTATTAAAATGTTTTTATATAGCTAGAATTTTTTTTAATGTAAAGTTGTTTTTAATAAACAAACGGAATTTTAGCATATAACTATATAAAGCTTTAAAAAGTAATTGTTTAATTATAGAATTAATAGCAGAATTTATAGCAAAAAAAGCTTAAAATAAAAGTTAAAGCTAATTAGTTTATTTATTATTTATAAAGCACTTAAAATAGTTTTTAATTACTTGGTTTATTTATTTTGTTTGTTTATTAGTTTTAAAGTAAAATACTACTAAAAGCTTTTGTTTAACTTTTAAGTAATAATATAAATTAAACTAGAATTAGCTAGTAAAAATAGAGCTTTTATTAAAAATAATGCTTTTTAAGCTACTATAAATATATTTAATTTTATAGTAAAATAAAACTGCTAGCTTAACTAAAATTATAGTAATATTAACTAAAAATAAATATATAAGCTTAGTAAATTTATTTATAATAATAAAAATAATATTAACTAGTTTTTTTTTATAGAAAGTTTTTAGTAAACCTATAATAAAGTTTATAAATAGCTTTTATATAAGTTTATTAAGTATTAATAAAGCATTAAATTTACTATATTTTTAGTAATGTTTTGCTTTAGTTTTAAAGCAAATTATATAGCTTTGTACATATTTTTTAACATTTAGTTTTATATTGCTTTAATAAAACTTTTATTATAATAGTTCTAAAGTATAGCTTTAGTTAAAATGTTTAGCTAAAAAATTATTATAATATAGTTTAATAAGTTAAAAATATATAGCTTTTTTAAAAAAAATATAGATTTTATTTCTGTAGTAAACTAAAGATTTTTTTATTAACTATTAAAGATTTATAAGCTTTTTTGCTTTTAATTGTTTTATAATTATATAGCATTTAAGGTTTTTTTTTTAAACCTTTTAAATAAAGTTTTTTAGCTTTTTAAAAGCTTTTAAATTTTTTAATTTTTTTAAGCTTGCAGCTATTTATATATGCAAATATATAACTATTTAAATAAAAAGAGCTTTTTTAGTAAATATAGCTTTAAAGTATAAAGCTTTAGCTTAAGTACTAAAATATAAATTAAAAACTTTAATTTGTTGTATTATTATAACTTTTTTTTTTAACGTTAAAAAAATATTAATATTATTAAGCAAAATAGCTATATAATTAAAACAGCATAAAAAAAAATTAGCTTTATTTTTTTTGCTTGCTTAATATTTAATAATAAAGTTAAAAAAAGCTAATAATAAATATTAATAAGCTTGCTTTTTATTAAGCTTTAACGTTTTTATAAATGCTTAAAAGTTAGTATAATTAATTAATATTTTAATTAATAAATTGTTTTTTTATAAATAATGCTACTAATGCTTAAAATAATTTATTATTGTAAGCATTTTTTAGTTAAGCATATTATACTGCATTTTTTTTTTAAATAGCTTTTAAAAATAAAACATAACTAGTTTAAAAATGCTTTAATTATTTTGCTAAAATAAATTTTTTGCAAAAGCTACTTTAAAAAAATTAGTTTTTAGCAATATTTGTTTTTTGAGGTTAAAATATATAAAAAAAATAGCTTGCTTAAATATATTTTAAAAGTTTTTAAAAGCTTTTTTTTTAAAACTATTTAAAAAAATTTAACTTTTTTTTGTTTTTATTACGTCTTTTTTTAAATACTTAAATAAAAGCGTAATAATATAAAAATACTTGTTTATAAAATAACAATAAAAATTGCAAAACTTTAAAAATTGTTATAACGCTTAATAAATATTTAATATAAGCTATTACTAAATAATGTTTATATATAAAAAGTTTATTTTAATTTTTTAGCTAAAAATAATATAACTTAAAAATTTAATTTTTTTTTAATAAAATTAGTACTTAAATAACTTAGTATATAGTTTTACTTTTTATAGCTTTTTAATAATGTTTTAAACATATTTTATATAAGAATTTTTATTTAAGAAAAAAATAAGCATATTATTAAAATATATAATACAAAATATATTTATTATATTATTAAGTACTTTTTATATGTAACTTTAAAAAGTAGCAAAAACATTTAATAAACCTATAAGTATAACTAAAAATTTATAGTAATTATAGCATATATAAAACGCTATTTTTTATTTATTTTTTTTTTAAATATATAAGCAATAATAAACATTTTTAAAGTTAATTTTGCTAAAAATTTTAGCTTTTAAGATTTTATTAAGCAGTTTTAAAATAAGTAGTAAAATATATTAATTTTTATACATAACTTAATTAAGTTTTTTATAGTTTATATATAAACATAAGCTTTTATTTTTTTTAAGTATAAAAAGAATTAAAGCGCTAATAAAACTAATAAACTTTTTAATTTTTTTTGCTTTTAACATTTTATTAAGCTATTTTTATAGTTTTTTTAGCTTATTTTAAGCTAATAAATATATAAAAAAATAAAGTATAACTATGTTTTTTTTTAGCTTAATAGCAAGGTTTTCTTGCTTTAATTATAGCAATATGTTTGTTTTACTAGTATTAAAAAACTTAAATAAGTTATAAAACTTTTTTAAAATTATTATAAAATTAAAATAACTAAAGCTTTTTTTTAACTTTTTAAGCTATATAAGTTTAAATAGTTAAATAATAGTATAGCAATAAGCTTAATTTTAATAAGCTTTTATAAACTTAGTTAAGCTAAATATTTTTATTTAAAAGCAGCATAATTTAAAAAACTATTAATTAATGCTTAAATTTAGTATAATCTTTTTATTTTTTAAAGTAGTTTAAAATAGTAAAAAAAAGCTGCTTTTAAGGCAATAATTATAGTTAATAGTTATATATGCATGCTTAATTCTGCAAATAATACTATAACTATTAGTTAATTTATAAATAACTTAATAAGCTTTATAAGTAAAAAATCTATTTTTAATAATATGCTATAATATAAATATATAAAAAAGTGCTTGCTATAATTTATAATAAAAAGCAAAAATAAAACTAATATAGTTATATTTAGCATATAAATTAAAATTAACATAAGTTTTAACAAATAGTTTTATAAAGCTAATAAAATAAATAGTATAAAAAGTATAAAAACAGCATAAAATAAATATATAAAGTAATAATTTTAGCTTAAAACTTATAGCTAATATAATTAATACTAAGCTTATTACTTGTTTTTTAAGTTATAATATTATAACTTTTATAAAAAAAGTATATAAAACTTTAATTGCTGTTTTTAGTTTTTTTTATTTATGTTTTAATTTTTATTTATTTAGATTTTTTAAATAGTTCGTTTTTAAGTAGTATTATTATTATAGCTAGTATAACTATTAAATTTATTGTTTTTATTATTACTATTATTATTATTACTTTTAAGCTAAAGGTAATTAAAAGTAATATAACTAAGTTATTTATAGTTATAGCAAGTAAAGTTTTTATAAAAGTTTAAATTTAAACTACTTTTATTATTGTTTTAAAGTTAATTTAAAAAGGTTTTAAAAATATAATAGTTTTTCGAAGTATAAATATTATTATTATTACTTTAGTTGTTTATATATTTTTAGTTTTAATACTAGCTATAACTTTTATTATTATTGCTTTTATAGTATTAGTTTTAGCTTTTATAGCTATTATTGCTTTTATAAAATTTTTAGTTATTATTATTATAGCTATTATTATAATTATTGCTTTTATAAAAATAGTTCTAACTATTAAAACTAATATTATTGTTTTTGCAGCTAATATTAATATATTGATTATTAGTTTAGTTTTGCTTAGTATTTAAGGTTAATTTACTAATAATTTAGGTAATATTTAACTTTGGTTTTTTTTTACTATAGTTTAAACATTATTTTTTAGTTATTAGTTTTTAGCGTTATTATATAACATTAATTATATTAGCTTATATAGTTAATAATAAGTTATAATAATTTATTAGCTTTTATTAAAGTAGTACACTTAGTTTTTAGTAGTATAACAAAGCTTTTTTGCTTTTATTTTAGTAAATATTTTAAAGTTTAATATTAATAAAGTATTAATTAAATAATTTTAAGTTTTAGTTAGCTTGTTAATTTGTTTGTTTTAATTATATGTTTATGTTAGCTTATAAAAAAGCAAACTGCTTAAGCAAAGTTTTAGTTTAATTTAAAAATACCTTTTAATTAATTTTAAATTGTTTTTTTTTTAAAGTTAATAACTTTTATAATGCTAATTAATAAGCATTTTTATAGTTTTAATTTATATTGTTATACGTATATAAAATCTTGTTTTTATTGCAACAAAATTTTTAATTAGCTTTTTTAAAAATAGTTTAAAGTTTTTTTACTTACTTTAGCTAGTATTAATAAGTAAATTTTATGCTAAAAAAGTTATAATTAAACTTTAATAGTTAACTAAAATTAGCATTTTTAAATAAATAGCGCTAATAATAATATAAGTAATTTTAACATAATTAATATTTAGGTTTTTTTTAATTATACTTTTTATTAAAGCTAAAGAATAAAAGGTTGTTATTATTACTAAGATTTTTATGTCTTTATTTTTAACCTAAGTTGCAAAATTGTTTTTTAAGGTTTAAAAAGTTCTTTTGTTTTTTTAAAAATATTGTTTTTTAGTTTTTTTATTTACTTAATTATAAAGTAAAAGTAGTACAAGCTATTTTTAATTTTAAAGCAACTTGTTTGCTTTTATTTTTTTGTTGCGCAACTTACTGCTTTAGCTTTTTAATTTTAGCTAAAAGCTATGCAATTTATATTTACAATAGTTAAGTATTAGCACTTAAAGCACTAAATAATTATTGTTTACTTAAGCTTAGTTCTAAAAATAATTTATACTAAGTTCGTTCTTAGTTTATTATTAAAGTTTATTTTAAAAAAAAGCTATTAAAAATAGCACTAGCTTATATAGTTAGTTAATGTTTAATTATTCCGTAGTATAATAAAGTATTATAAATAACCTTATTTTAAAAAGCTTTAAAATTATTACAAAAGGTATAAAGCATTAAAGGTTAAATATAATAGTTAATATATTTCTAGTTTTATAGTAAGTATTTAATAAAACTAAAGCTTAAAAAAGAAAAAAAACTTCTATGAAATAAGTATAAAAAGAATATCCCATATATACATGTAACCTGTGATATGTGCTAAGGTACCTAAGTAGCTTAATTATGACATAATTATTAGCAATAAAAACTATAAATTAAAATAAAAAAGCAGAAAAAAAAAATAAAGCAATTAATTAAGCTTATTAAAATTTAGCTTAAGCTTTAAATATAAATTGTTCTTTAAAGTTTTAAAAACAATTTAAAAACTTTTTTAGTTTTATTAATAGTAGTAATAAATATAATTATATTTTAAAAAGCTTAAGTATTGTTTTTAAAGGTTTTAAATAATAAAAGCTACAAATAATAAAGCAAGCATTAAAATAACTTTATTAAAGGTTAAAAAATCTTTTAATTAATTATAGCTTGTTAATTTAGTAGTAATATTACTGTTTTTTAGTTTAAGTTAATATTATTTTTAAGTTATACTTAACTAGTTTTAAATAAAATCTAAGTTTTAGTAAATAATAAAGCTGCAGTTAAAAAATTTCTAATTACTAGTTTTAAAGCTTAGCAAAAAAGATCTCTAGATTTAAAAATAGCTAATTAAAGTTATATTAAACCGTTTTAACAAACAAAAACGCTAAAATAATTGCTAGCTATTATATTATAAATAACAAAAGCACTAATAAAAGGCAAAAAGCGTACTAGTATTAAATAAAGCTTAATATATTGTGTATTTTGTAATAGTTAGAACTTGAAAGTGTGATAAGACTAGCTAAGTGGCTAGCCGAAGGTCTGGCCTACGAAGTGGTGGGCTATAGTACACATATTGTGGGGCTATGGGCTAGGTGCTAGGTCATGTGACCTGACATATTCTAAGGTGACGTCTTCAGATTAGTCCCAACAAAGGCTTGATATGTCACGGCACCTATCGAGCGCCTCGAGCGTATTCTTGTCAAGGTGGACATCAGCGGCTGTGGTGGTGATGACATCTAGACCATCCAAGTAAGTTGAAGGCATTGCAGATGCGGCTATTTTATAGAAGGCGAGTAGAAAGATAAGGCTAGGCAATCAATGAATTTGATCCAGAGGGTTAGTAGTAACTCGAAACAGGATACGGTAGAGTATAAAGAGGAGTAGTTGGATTGCTTTATGATAAAGTACTAGGGGTTTCTAACTGGAGTTCTATATAGAGTAAAATAGCAGCTTCACGCGCGAAGATTACCCAGGATCTAGGCTAGCTTCCATTGCCGCAGTACGGTATATCTATTAAATCTTTCTCTTGGTTGGGGAAGGCTTCAATTCTGTTTTTAAGGCATAAAATAAGGCATTTGCTTCATTTGGTGCCACAGAACCTGGCACAGGTGGGTAGCATGCAGATTCTGCTTTGCTGCCCGATTGAAAAGCTGAACATAAGAGAACCAATGAACAATCTTCAATCCAAGGAATATGCTGCATCGCCACCCGTTCCAATATTTTCCTTATAGGCTATGCAAACTACGTTATCATATTGTTGCGTCGTGTGGTCCATACAGACCTTCGGCCCCTGCGTACGCACCTTTTGCTACAGACCCCTCACAACAGACCTTTCCGTACAGTCCTTCGCTTCAGGCCCTCGACCCATATCCCGCGAAGGCTATGAAGACCGTTATAGAGATCACTGGACTTGTTGAGGCCAGCAAGGCCGTTCATTGCCCGGCAATTTGATCGCGCCTATAAGGGGTTCTGGCGTATGGCCAGCGGATGCCCAGTTGCCTCGCTGCTGGATTTTGGTATGTAAAGCCAGACCTTCAATCTTCCACCTTCATAGCATACTACACCTTAATATATCACCTAGGGCAGTATGACTAAGCCTAGTCAATCCCTCAGGGGCTAGTGTGCCCCTTAACACTATTCAGCTTCAATAGCCGCGATCAAGACCTTCAAGATTTTAAAGGCACAATTTGGTCAACTAAACCAAATTCTTAGTGATAGACAAATTTGAAGTTGTGATTTAGATAACATGAGCTTCGTGAGAATCTTAAATCTTTTCAGGCTTTGGCCAAAGATATCCAGTCAATTCCACTCTAACATTGTCTATCACATGACTGAGTCCTCAAGATACATCTCACACAGCGAAAAGCAGGTGAGTATATATTGTACATAATCTTGGGGTGTTAGGTATCAAATGTGTAGATAGTTCTGTTACTGAAGCTCCTTCTTGCTCTTTAACGACTTCCATCTCCAAAACAGGGTTATAACGAACCCTAGTCCTCCCGTTGCTATTGGGTAAATGAAGGTTGTCATGATTGCGCGGTTATAGGCTTCCAACACAGCAGGCAGCAGGCCGGGCGGTGTAGCTCCTCGAGCTCCAGAGGCACCCGCAGCGATGATCGCCTCCGGATCGATCCCTTTAACAGTACCCAGCGCCGTTCTAAGACTGCTGGAAAATATGTTCTGGGCAATAGAGACACCAATACTGGAACCCAGTGTCAGAAAAAACCCAACAAGTGCGTTACCGGTAGGAACTTCTTTTTCTGGAAGCGAGGACTGTACTGCCAAAAGTGGCATCTGGAAAGCAGCACCCGCGCCTCCGCCGGCTAGGACTTGGTATCCTATCCATTTGGGCTGCGATGTATTGACTTGCAATGTGTACATCAAACCTGCACCAACCGTGAAAGCGGCCGAACCAAATAACGCGGGCGGAGCGTAATAACCGACCATTCTCACCGCTATCCCAGCAAAAATGGCTAGAAGTGAGAGACCAGCGACATAAGGTATGGTTCTTATGCCCGAGTCCATCGCGCTCGTCCCCTGCACGACCTGGAAGTAAAACGGCAGATAATAAAAGTGGCCATAAAGTCCCATTGCAAAAATAGCTTGAAAGAATACACCGGTGAAAACTTCGCGCCGTGCTATGACCCGTGGCGGTATAGTAGCACTAAAATTGAGTCAGTATTATAGTATAACGGCATCGAGAGTTCTACTCACTCTTCACCTCGATAGAGCTGCGTCCCGATGAATACTATCGTAATAAGACCAAAACCGAGAAGAGTTCCCCAAACCCTCGAGTCTTTCCAGGGATACTCGATTCCACCCCAATTGAGAGCCAAGAGGAGACTAACAACTCCAGGAACTAAAAACGAGGCTCCCAAAATATCTAGCTTCTGTAGGCGCTCTTTGACCGATAAAGACGATCTTGCTCGCCTGGGTAGCCTGAAGACAAATAAAACAGTAATAAAAGCGACACCTCCAAGCGGCAGATTGATCCAAAAACACCACCTGTCAAGGGGTTAGGTTAGACTTGAGTTTAGGATAATATAGATCGGAGGACACCCACCTCCAGGACAGCTTGTCAGTAAGAACACCTCCAAGGAGTGGACCGACAACTGATGCAACTAAATTCGGAGTCTTAGTATTCTATATGGCACCTAAGTTTCAGGGAGGCCGATACTTACTCCCAAATGTACTGGCGAAAGCACTGTTAAAGACAGCACGCTTTTCAATAGGCACAGCTTGTGTCAGTATTGTAGAGCCTCCAGATGTCAACCCACCCCCGCCTAGCCCTGCAACAACTCTACCAATGATTAGGACTATGGAACTTGAAGCTGTCGCTGCGACGATCGATCCGACTTCGAAAACTACCAGTGCGGCAAGGTAAACCCATTTAATGTTGAAGTGGGTGTAAACTTTTCCATACGACGGCTGTAGTGCTGTGCTGGCCAAGAGATACGAGCTCGCGTACCAGCCGATATCGTTGAGCGAGTGGAATTCTTCCGTGATACTAGGAATGGCGGTTGCTGTGAATTGCATAAGTCAGTCGGTCCACTGTGTTGCATCTTCGAGGTTACAAGAGATAAATACCGATGATTGTATTGTCGACAGCAGTCGCAAAGGTAACGAGACATAGTCCAACAGTGAGTAACGTGGCTTTCCAAGTGCTCGGGTACTCGATTGATTCGATCCCTGTTGCCGTTGAAGAGCGGATAAGGTCACCATTTTCGTCACCATTTCCCAAATCGTCTTGCGCTGGATTTTGAATCTTCTCAGTCTTCTTCCCGTCTTCACTTGGGGCAGCTCCAACAGTGTCGACAGACCTCTTCTCGACATCATGTTGCTGCTGATAAGTTATAACTCTTTCACTGGCGAATTCTTGAATTGTTTGAGCTTCTTCGACGTCCTGACTAGTATGTATAATGACCTGTGAATTACCCTGTAATACAGGATTCTGCGACTGGGTGTAGAATTCCGTATCGTGGTGTGGTGTAGCCTCCATGACTTTTCACAACTAGCTGCGTTTGTCAACGCAACAGAGTTCGATGGGATTTACTATGTGAGTACGATATAAGGGAAGGAGGTTAGAGAGGAGAGCAAAGGCAGAAAACACGCGAGCGAGAAATCTAAAGTATGGATAACCAGTAAAAAGGTTGAAAAGGTCTTTAATGTTGCATGGCGTAGCGTTGTGTTTTTTCAACAACCTAGTCTAAATGAGGGAAACTCCGAAACTACTCGTAGGGCACAATGTCATGTATTGAAACGTAACCGCGCAGCTTTTGCGCGGACTAGAGTGTAACGTAGGGTCTTAAATTGGTATTTTATAGCATTTACGCATTTTCTTTGGCGACTGGTGCATTTCAGTCTTACCTATCTAAAGCAGCACCTTTCCTCATGTTCTCCTCCTATAGTTTTCTGACCATTCATCTTCCGGAGTACATGTTATGCAGTAGTGTGTTCCTTTTTATTCTTTCTCTTCAGCCTTTATGACAAAGAATTATAAGTTGTGTATCAATGAGGTGCTAAGTAGAAGGAATTTTGTGTAGAAAGATATAACTATTTGTTTAAGCTTCTTGTGAGACTAATTTAACAACAACTGAGTGTGGTGGAATCAACGTGACAGGTGATCCGCCACTGAGTAGACGTAAGTTCCGCTCTATCCGTCCAGGGTTCATATCATCCCTGAGCTCTAGGCGGTGGTTCTGCAAGAGACATGAGAAGAAGGCAACGAACTCTACTTTGGCAAAATTGCGGCCCAAGCATGCCCTAGGCCCCTCACCGAATGTCATGAAAGTCCCTTTAGCATTTCTTTGAGTGGAAAATATACATTTTTTAATATCCACCTCTTGTTCTTTTGTTAGCGGCTTCAATGGGTTGAATGACTGGGAGTCGCGAACCAACCATCTCCGTGGGTCGATAACGTCAGGAGAGGGCCAATACGACTCAGAGAAATGGATAGCAGTATTGTTTATTACAACATCCATGCCTCCGGGAAGAGTAAAATTTTCGCGACAAAATCCAGCTGACGTAATAGTCACCTGTTGGGCTGATACGGTCTGGCGAGCGATAGGTATAATGACGGGAAATACTCGCAAGATCTCGTGCTATGAGGCGTCAGCCTATACACTCACTTACAACGAACATGGCTGATTTTTTAACGACTTACCATGAATGCTAAGAGGTATGGAAACATTGCCAGATTCTCTGAGCTAGATTTATTGAGAGCGTCACTAGCTCCTCTCTTGTTAAATTCTCTAACTTCATCAAGAACCTTGCTCTGGATATCAGGGTACAACGCTAGTATTATACAAGCATATATAATAGTATTCGCGGTCGTATCGTACCCTTGCGGAACTTGTATCAGCTTAGGTTTCTGCACGAAATATTGAGACACGTACCTGCGAGGAGAAAAATAAAAAGATTGCCTTTGATCTCTTCGTTCGTCAAACTTACTTTGGCGCCCCTGACGGGAGACACTTTCTCCTCGTTCTCCTTGCTCGACCTCAGAATTGCTTTCAAAAGATTTTCTTTATTCCTTGTACCGGCCGAACCTTTACTAAGATCTCTCGTCCCTTGAACTAGAAGTTCGTCCATATACCGCTCTAATTCAGTGTACGCTGTATAGACATTCCGCCACGAGTAACGTAATAGGGTCTTTGGAACTAAAAGGATATGAGGTAGGTGCATTATTACTCCTCGAAGCGCTCCTAGCAAGGGTAATTTATGCCCTTCAGGGAGGACCTCTTCTTCACCATTGTGCTTGGCTTGCTGGCCAAAACTAACACCGCCCATGACATCCATTGTTAGAGCATAGACACCCTTTTCGAACGCAAAATCACGGTTTGCCGACCACAAGGATATCAACTTGGACGTATGACGCTGAGTCTCGGTCCAGACAAGTTTCTGGGTATACTCGTCGAATGACGGCGAGGCGATTCGAGAATGAATCTTCCAGAGATCTCCCTCTGTTGATCCAATATTAGGGCCAAATGGTTCAAGCATTTCTGTTGCAATAATTAGTATAGTGGCCTTGTTTTTAAGAAAGTGACCGTACTCATCTTGTCAGGTGGTTTGACAAAGACTCTTCGCTTCGTGCCGATGTGTAGTGCAGCATGACTATCTGCAACATAACACACCATTCCTTTAGGCGAAACGACGATGAACATTGACCCATACTCTCGATGAGCTCGTCCTTTGTCCTCGTAATGCCAGTCCTTTATCATGAAACGAGCCCATCGAGGCCATCCTTTCCCTTGAAGGAGATATTCTCGATAATACCAACGGAGGATGGGGTCTGTGACGTACGCCCAGCGTTCAAGCTCGTGGATTGGTGTCAACGTATACGGCAGGCCAATCTCCCTAGCTTTGCGGATGTTATTCACTAAGCTAAATAGTGTGTAGATGGCGTGCGTGATAATGATGAGTGCAACTAGGAATAGCGAAAACGATGCCATGGTGACCACAGCTAAGCTCTTGAGCATCCGTTAACGATAGGTCGTCGCGTCTTCTGTCTACAACTGAAAATGGGGATGGGAGATCTTCGATAATATGGTCATCTCGGCTGTTGCTCCATCAGTACATAGCTCAGAGCGCCAGTTTGGCGAGCGGCTAAGGAAGACCCAAAGTCCAGTCTAACCTAGTGTATACTCCATTTACACCTTTTACCAATTGGACATGCGGCAATCTCCCGATTTGGCGACAATCCTCTTGGTCCGATGCGCGATGCATGCATCAGATCAGACAATTGATAAGTTGACACCGAAAACGTCAATTAGCTATATACCATTTGCTAATGCTACTATTCTCATTTGAACTGCTGCGAAGAAGTGAGAAAGACAAGGCTTCTCTCATTGTTGACATCATAAAAGGCGTTGCACCCGATACCGCGATGACCCGTTCTGACTAACAACAAATTCATACAGGCTCATTGATTAATTCCCAAAACTCTTCAAAATGGTAGTTGCTAATACGGACTCTTTCCAATTAATCACCGGCCTGAAAGATGGTTCTGGTTTCCAATGGGCTGTCATTACCACTTTATTTTTAGTAAGCTTGGCAGAAGTTCGATCTGAGATTGATACATCTAATTAGGTCTTCTATGTAGTCTACGGTGTATATACTAGGAAAAGCGGTTTACAATCTTTACTTTCATCCCCTTACGAAATTCCCCGGTCCCTTCTGGGCCCGAGCTTCTTTAGTACGTTCGTCCCCTGTATTCTTGACTAAAGCTCCCGATAACGTCGTCAAGTAATAGTCGTGCTTACACAAGTCTAGTTCTGGAGGTTCTGGCATACCATGGGTGGTCGTTCTCACCGAGCAATTGAAAGGCAGCATAAGAAATATGGTATATATGATACTCTTCTTGCCTAGTTGCGTGTTACTAAAAATAAGCTGGTATCATATAGGACCAGTTTTCAGGGTTTCGCCGAACGAGCTTTCGTTTGCATCAGTCGATTCGTGGAAAACCATCTACGGGTTTCCGGCTCCAGGCCAGCCTCACCTCGTGAAGGGTGAATTCTATGATATATACGGAGCAGGTTTCAAAACTGGCTGCATTGGTTCCGAGAGAGATCCCCAGCAACATGCCCTGAAGAAGAAAAATCTACTTGCAGCATTCTCTACCAAGGCTCTTAATGCCCAAGAGACGTTGGTACAGGAATGTTGGGATCAATTCGTTGAGAAGATCGGGCCCCTGAGTCGTGAAACACCGGGGGGTATCGATATTGTCAAATGGTTTGAGATGGCTGCATTTGACATACTTGGTGAGATGGCTTTTGGGGAAGGGTTTCACTGTGTCGAGAGTGGTAAGATAGCCTAAAAGAAGCTATTAAACTAGTGTAGTTACTAACTATCAGCGCGCATAGGGAAACATCATTTCTGGCTTGATCTAATCCTTGAACATCTCCTTGAAATCTCACTTGTAGACAATCTACGGCGATTTCCTTTCCTCGCTACTCTTGGTAAATGGATCTTGCCGTCCATTACAGTAAAGGTCCGCAATAAGCACACAGGATATAGCAGGGAGAAAGTTCAGAAGTAAGCAAAGCTGCTACCTTAGCAGTTCATAATTCACTAATAAGTATCTTAGACGACTTAACGCTGAGAACACGCGGCACGACTTTCTCACGAACATGGTAAGCAAGGTTAAGTCAGGCGACGTATCCCGTGAAGAAATGACAGCCCACGCCTCGACCCTAATGTAAGCCCAATAATCGTTTTGTCTAAGCTAACATAGAGCGCAATGCTAATGTTCACTTAACTAATAGCATTGCGGGCGGTGAAACTACCGCGCATACTCTTTCATCTATAGTCTTTTACGTACTCAAGACGCCTGGTTGTATAGAAAGACTGACGAGCGAGATCCGAACTCGATACAACTCATATGATGAAATCGACGCGACCTCAGCACTCCAGCTCCCTTATCTCCAGGCTGTTATACAGGAGGCACTTCGGATACACCCATCTGGTGCCCAGGGGTTCCCACGGACTTCCCCGGGTATTCTCATAGATGGACATTACGTGCCTGCTGGTGTAAGTATATTCGGAGTCGATCTTCGACTATAGCGTACTGACTGGCGTATTTACAGACTGAGGTGTATACAAGTGCATGGACTGTAGTGCATGACCCTGCCAATTTTCACGATCCATATGCCTTCAAACCAGGGCGCTGGATCGACCCGGCGTGTCCAGATATTAAGGAGGCCAGCCAACCATTTTCACTTGGATACCGTGCCTGTATTGGCAGAAAGTGAGTAGGAAGATGCACTCTAACGTGTGTAAAAATATTTATCTAACGAATTGCTGCGAACAGTTTCGCCTTCATCGAAATGGCATTGTGTTTAGCCAAGATGGCATATAAGTACGACTGGGAGCTTATTGACAAGAACCTTGATTGGGAAGCTGCATCTAGGTGCTACATAATGTGGTGGAAAGCGCCTATTATGGTTCGGTTGACAGATAGGAAGGACTTGTAGAATGGGAGGGATGTTAGAGAATAGTGATACTGTTGAGAATATGTGAGTGGCCACAGACGTTTTCCTGGTGGATATCGCCATTCCGAAAGCAAAGCCAAGCATCCTGGATCAAGACAGAGCCTACTATAGGATATTTCCAAAGTTATTATGAATATCGTACTGAAATACCAAGTGGAACGATAATATCCAAGGGGATAGCCCCAGCTCCGTATACGAGGAGTCAAGCTGCATCCTACACTTCCTGGTATACCTGAGTGATTATTATATGAGGAATAAGACGATTAAACAGAACGAAATCGAATAAACTAACTGACAAAAAACACCCCCTGGACGGATCGATGAGTATCTGAAGTTGAAGGCATCGTGAAAAGGTAGCCTATATAGCCTAGGATAGTACGACTAAGTCAAGTCAGCGATTCAGGGGCTTCGTACGTTCCGAGCCACTCAGCTCATTTACAGGGGAGTAATATACAAGTATCACGTTGTTACTCTCAGAGCCGGACTACGGGAGCCAGCCACCCTCAGCCAATCGGATTTATTATTTCCTACCGTTGCAGAAAGTGGTAAAGACGTTTATAGCATCTTTAATTCTATAGGAAATTTAGTGAGTAAACAAGCAAATACTAATGATGCGTTAACAAGCATGTTAGGTGTATTTTTGAGCTGTCGACCTTTCTCGCACAGCTATTCAGTATGAGTCCGACGTCCAAATATCTTAGACTGCTGCGCAGATTTTCGTAGCTTTCAGCAGAGCGTGGAAATCGGGATTTACCAGATTAAAGCCAGTTACTTTTGTGGCGGATTGCCGTTCTACTAGTCCCCGCGTAGTGCTTTTTCCTTAATTGGCGAATAACCCGACGATCTTTCAATTGTTTCTATCACGTACCTTCTTCTTTTTATTCCGAGATAATACAAAGAATTCTTAGTGAGTAGTTTTCCAATTTGGCAGCCGTTCACTAGGTGTGGTTGGCGGTTATTGACGATTCAGACAATGAAAAGCCTAAGCGCGATTCTCGGCTTTATGCCACTGCTAGCCCTTGTAGGGGTTTCGACAAGTATAGACTCAGCGGCTTTCATAGCACCAGGGATACGGGCCTGCCAACAACTTGCTTCAAAATACCCAAGTGACGTTTTCTGGCCGCAATCAGACACATTCCGATCAGAGTCTACCGGTATGAATACTCATCGTCGCTCCAGACAGCACTATTTCAGTAACTGACAATAACGATTAGCTATTTACTCAGAAACCTGTATTTTATCGCCATCATGCGTATTTGAGCCCCCAACTGCCGCCAGTCTAGGATCGGCAATCAAGATTATTAAAGCAGCAGGCTCCCGGTTCGCAGTGAGAGCTGGGGGTCACATGCCTGTTCCGGGAGCGCAGTCAGTGCAGTCAGGAGTTATGATAGCTCTTAGTAAACTTAACACAAGGAGCCTAAATGACGATAAGACAATTGCTAGTATCGGGCCGGGACAGGTATGGGCCGACGTTTACACATGGCTCGCGCCAGAAGGTCTAGCCGTGAATGGCGGTCGCTATGGAACGGTTGGAGTCGGCGGCCTAATCGTCGGCGGTGGCATAAGTTACTTCAGTAGCACCAAGGGCTGGGGTTGTGACACTATCGTTGCCTATGAGGTTGTTCTGGCCGATGGCTGCGTCGTAGACGTCAGAGCTAATGGCAGATATGAGGATCTTTTTTGGGCACTTCATGGGGGTCACAACAACTTTGGCATTGTGACTCGCTTCGACCTCAAGACATTCCCTGTCACCTCAGCATATGTCGGCGGGGGCGCTTGGGATGGTAGTAACGCCTCCACCCAGGAAGAATTCCTTTCAGCCTTTGAATCTTATATGGCGCCGGGGGGCGGAGTGGACGATCCTAATGCTGCGATAAGTGCTACCATAGGTTTCACGCCGAGCAGTGGTGCTAAGCAATTAGAAAGCATCGAATTTGCCCCTGGCACAGATGCAAGCCCTCAAGCGTTCGAAAACTTCACTGCCATCAACGCGCCAATCATACAAGCACTCCCGAGAGCCGTGTTACCATCCTGGACCGCACTGCCTATCCTACTCGAACAGCTTGGAGAACGCGGATCTCGTGAAATATTCTCATCTGTTAGCTTCTACCCTGACCCCCGTGCTATTAGAATTGCCAACGAGACGGTTGTTGAGCTGGCAGTCCCAGTGCTGTCGGATATTCCTAATAGCACCATCTCATTTACATACCAGCCCGTCTCTAAAGACTGGCTAGAGGCATCTAAGGCAAGTGGAAATAACGTGTTAGACCTCGACCCTAAATTGGGTACATTCATCGGTTCGTCACTGCAATAGATATCGTTAGTAGCATCAGTACTAACGCTTTGCCACAGCTGGACTTCTCACCATTACTTGGAGCGATGTCGCCAACGATTCAATCGTGAACAAGTTAATTCAGAGAATCGTACGTACTATTGAACGCAGAACACGGGCTCTTGGATTGCATTACCCCTTTATATATCTCAACGATGCTGGACCGGCACAGAGGCCGTTTGATACGTACGGCGGAGGGAGAAGCTTGAACAAACTACGAGCAATTAGAGAGAAGTACGATCCCGAAGGTTTTCTGAAGAACTTCTTGGGTCACGGATTCCCGCTAGAATAAATCGCATTCAGGGTACTTGCCAAGAAAAGACGTGGTCATCGTGAGACTACCAAATATGCAAGTTGCCTGATATACTACTTTCTTGACACTTAGGCAACCTGGTAATCATGTATTATTAGACCTATCACTATAACAAATAGTAAAATAGTGCGTCTCCTTTTGCTAGACCTCCTACTTCGTGCAGTGAGGAACTTGACGGTTCGTAGTTTGTAATCGAGGCGTAAAGTTAGACTGCATGCTGAATTGAGTGCACAGTGATACGCGTATCTCTAGGCAGACTCTAACATAATTTTATTCACGCCTTATCCTAAACTAGACTCTCAGGACATTTAATTCGTAGTCATGTTTTTTTTTTCGCATTCGCATGCGAAAAAAAACCTGCACTATGCTACTAAAAGCTACTAGCAGGGATAATTTGGTATACATAGCGACTGAAGATATTCCATGTTGCTTGTTAACCTTGCTAGGACATTTTATGAATTTTCGTATTAAAAGCGAAAATGGATATTCCAAGCCACAACAAGATTACGAATTACTTCCAACTTGAACTGCGTACTGAATTCGAAGATCCCCCCTTTAAAGTTGACGAGTCGTAATGATTAAGGTAATGAGGTATGGAGATATATAAATATATTTAGACGCTCGACTCGTTCTGCCTTGTCATGGACCTCCTACCTAGCCGCACAATATCCTACTAGTTTACCAGTGTCCAAACATCATCATGAAGCAGATTCCGGTATTGCTTGCCGCAGAAGCAGTGTTCAGCGTCTCGGCGACGGCTCCATACATCAGCACCACACCCTATTCACATTTGCCTCGTTGTAAAGTCACGCCTTCCGATTCCACATGGCCTTCATCCCTTGAATGGCAAAATCTGAATAGCTCACTAGGAGGCTCATTGCTGAGCACTACCCCTGCTGCTTCATCCTGCTATACTGACAACCCTTTTGGTGCTCCTGAGACCTGTAGCGATGTTTCCTACGGATGGGGTTACTCTTCCTTTCACTCGAATCTTCCAGAATCAATTAACTACCCTATCTGGGCAAACAACTCTTGTCTCCCGCCAAACGCGACCGGTTATGACGCTTCGCTGGGCTGCCATATCGGTGGTTATCCGTCGTATGTCGTCAATGCCACTACGTCTGGACAAGTTGCGACTGCACTAAAATGGGCCTCTGATCGGAATATTCGGGTTGTGGTTAAAGGCACGGGTCATGACTTAAATGGACGGTATGATAGTTCGGAATGCTTTTTTTTTTTTTTTTTTTTTTCAAATTTGACTTAGCTAACGTGGATAAAAATCATGGCAGCTCAACTGGTGCTTTCTCCCTTTCTATCTGGACTCGCCATTTCAACTATCTCGAAATTGACAGCTCCTGGCCAATTCCAGGCTCTAATGGTACGGCACATGTTCTTATTACCGGAAGCGGCAACAACTGGGGCGACGCGGTACTGTATTCTCTGAGCCATGATCGCGTCGTGACAAGCGGAGTGGACCGTACTGTTGGATTGGGCGGCTTTATCCAAGGTGGCGGCCACGGCCCGCTCTCGAGTACCTACGGTCTAGCGGCGGATCAACTTCTGCAAGTCACAGTTGCGACTACGGCGGGTGATGTTCTAGTATGTAACCTCGCCCAGAATCAAGATCTCTTCTGGGCTGTTCGTGGTGGGGGTGGCGGCCAATACGGGGTTGTGACGGAATATGTTCTGTTAACTTATCCGACTCCAAGCACCCTCACCTCGGCTAGCATCAGTCTTGCCGCAACCAACATGTCAGATTACAGGGAGGCGACCGTGAATGCCACTTGGGCCGCATTCGCACAGCTTATGTCAAGCTTCCCTGATATCATGGATCAGGGTGTCACTGGCTCAGGCGCTGCTTTTACTGGAGTATCTGCGAGCGGCATCCTCGGCATACCTGAGCCTATCCCTGGCGTACTGTTGGCCTTTAACGTCTGGGCTCTAAATTTGTCTTCGGAGGCTATGAGCGATTTACTCATGCCTCTCCGAAACGGCATTCTCTCGAATCTGAGCGACCCTTCTCTCATTTCATTTACGATCAGCGATCCTTCAACAAGCGCCAACTACAGCGAGTTTTTTGCGGCGATTAACGCATCACCTAGCACTGCAGGTCAAATCAGTTTGAGTACAAGTCGTCTGCTTGGGCGTGCTCAACTCGGTAACCTTACTCTAGATGAAGTGGCCATGTATTTGCAGCGTATAATGGTTTCGCAGACGGAAGCCGAAGGCACTATGCTTACCATAGGTTTGCAGGGCGGACCTGGCCCGCGAAACACACCCCAAGAGAGGCGTGGCGCCGTCAATCCTGTGTGGCGTGATATCTACATTCACATTATTAGCGGAGGTACAAATGTTGACACGACTACGAGAACACCAGGATCAGCGTTGCATGAAGCTGGGGAGTGGCTCGAGACTAACAAGGAGGTCGTATTTCGTGAATGGGCTCCTGAGACTGGCGCTTATATGAATGAAGCCAACCCTTTCAACTCAGAGTGGAAACACGATTTTTATGGCGCCTCATACCAAAGACTGGTACAGATCAAGAGACAATTCGATCCTACATATACGCTCTCGGTTTGGAGTGGAGTGGATAGTGACTTTTGGGAATACGATATGGATTCTGGAAAGCTCTGTCAAACAATTTGAAGTAGGGATTCGAGGTGCTGGTTTGACGGAGACTTTTTCCCTCGTTGAAAGCATCATCTTGTGGAAAACTAGCATTAAAATGAGATGAAATGATGTAGAATAACTTAAAGGTCTTCGTTACTCAAAATACATGTTATCAGAATACATACCCAGGTAGGTGAGATTGCCGTAGATAGCTGGAGGCTGGGGGTTGGGGTCATTATTCAGCGTCGGCTCAGCCCCTGACGCTCCACCATACAGTCAGCCATAGAAGAGTTGATCAGCTGAGAAACAACGCGCATAGACGTCGATAGTCCTAGGACGATAGAACCCGTACACGACTACGTTTTCGATACATCTACAGTTTCTAGAGGTATCCTAAATATTTCAAGCGGGGTGCATGATATTAGTCAATCTCAATCGAGCGCGTCTCTAGCCAACAGTCGCGAGCGCAAACGGACTGTAAGAATCGATACGGATACCGATGCTCCTTGAAGAAGTCCTCAAAGATATAGCAACAGTCGTGACGACGAACAACACCGAATGCTTCACGATAGCAGTGCGAGCTGACCTAGCTGAGCCAGACGAGTCACACTTCCAGCCAGCCTACACGATCAACGAGCCCTATCAAGCGAGCCCCAAGATTCACACGAGCTACAGAAGCCCGTTCACATCATCCATCAGTCCGGAGGTGATCTTGCGATAACTATCGTGTCTATTAGTAAGGACTCATTAATCTCTACTTAAAATAGTACTAGACATAATAGCGAAACGAATGAATCTTAGGACGTGCTGAGGTTGGAGGCCGCGTAGAATGAAGACATTCACGGACGTGTTTCGTCACGACGGACCGCCCGGGGAGGTAAGGGTCGAGAACATAACGCGCGCTAACATCGCGAAATCATTTCAGTCGTTGATGCGACTGGCCGGAGCTAGAATCAGAACTGAGCAGACTAGCTCAATAGTCTTGCCCGCGAGTTCGTAGCCGGCCTACAGACCTAGACCTTTAAATCTATGTAATCTAATTACGAGCTCCTACGTATTCATTCAAACTGAAGTCAAAGGTAAGCGATATCCTAAGGAGCAAGCTTATTGCGTATCTGGCTAGCTACCTGGCCGCGGGTCGCCGGCTACGCCGCAATGCTCGCCTAGCCGGGCCTCGATAGAAGCTCACGCTCCCCCCAATATATGCGTTCAAACCACTTCCTTACTGCAAGCCGTGTTGAGTGAATATAATTAGATTGAAAGCAGTGTACTATATCGCGGCAATCTGCCTAGAATCATATAATTTCCTTACCCAGAGCGAGTAACCAAAAACAATCTCGACATATCACCACTACAGCAGGTTGACCACCACGAGTTCAGTGGATAGCTACGGCAGGTCGGGAACTTAGAAAAGGAGGGCAAAAAAAAAAAAAAAAACTACCAAGGCCGCGATTATAGCTTTGTACTTATATGTTATTAATTAGCGCGAAAGGTCGAGGGCTGTTCTAGTAAGAGATACTATTAGTTTTTGTTGTTGTAGTGACATAGTTGCTAAAAATGCCCTGGACTGTACATGTAAAAGCTAGCGGCGCAGGCGTTCAGTGCACGCATTCTGGTCAAGGTCTCATTGCCATTAAAACTGACCCTAGTGAACCTAGATAGTACGATAAACCGGCTTGGACGCATGCAAAGTCAATTGGGGTTTAATTAGCTACGTATTCCTACAAGACGTATAATTTTTCCGAACTTATTGGGCTTGCTTTCTTAGTCATATTACTCGACATCGACACGGGAATTTCACTCTTAGTGTCGGTGTCGATGTTAAGCTTAAGCCTTCCGAAAGATGATCAGCTGTGGAAGCAAAAGCGGATAGAAGAGAGCGGGAAATACCAAATACCCTGGTATCTACCCCCGACATTTACGATACGTCCGAGTTAAAACTTGGGTATTACAGAACGCCCAGCATTCGCGTTAGTGTTCTATATCTCGCTTCACTATCATTAATAAACCCGCTTCCACAGGGCAAGGTTCGACAATAGACTCGAACTTCTCTGGCCAGTCATCATTCCAGGCAAAATCGATAAAATTGCCTGCATACTCCCAATAGTTCGGGTACCATCCTGAGTCTTCCCAGTCCAAAATGGCGCTAACATGCAGGGAGCTCGTCTTCCCATCTTCAGAGATATGCTTCGAGATAAGAATGTTCTTGCGCTGGAGATCTGCGTGGGTAAATACGCTCGTATGGCCGGACAAGACCGTCGGGAGATGTCGAGCCAGAAATTCCGAATGCCAGCCCCGATATCGAGTCCCCTCCCAGATCTTCTTTGCTCGAAGAGCCATAGCCATGGCAAACTCCTTCTCTTCCCGGAATGGACCAGTGACAGCAGGGTCTTTCTGAGACGAGAGAAAGAACCGGTGCTCTAGCTGGCTTCCGTTGGCGCTGCCGAATATCCCAGGCGAAGGTATGTTCCGTACCTCGGTAAAGATATGTTTTAACTGACACACAATAGCCTGCTTATCGTCTTCCGGCATATCTTTCCAGAGCTCACTAAGTCGGTTCCCTTCCTTGAATTCCATTACTATGAAGATTATATCTCCCTCGGAATACATTGCATAGAGTCGCGGGGTCGGTATACCAGAGTACTGGCTAAGGACGAGAAGGGCATGTCCTTCATTCTCGGTTACCCACGGCCAGATACCATATTTAACCACAAACCTGTCCTTAACCCGAACAACCCGCTTACGCAGCGGGTCAGCAACACAAGGGAGTGATTCTGTGGAAGCTTTGATCTCAGCAGATGTTGGCAGAGGACAAGGTAGCTCTTCGGCGTCGCAGAAATAAGATGGCATGATGAAGGCAGAAATGTTTACGTAAAAAGGACAACAGGTTGGTAGTTTCCGAAGTTAGTAGGGCAAGAGAACAATTCTGCAGGTTAGTATTTATCCGAGCTAAGCCGCCATGGTAAGAGGATGGTCGATAGAAATGGCGACGCTGGTCGGCGAATTGATGAACAAAGAGGTAGCTGTTCTGTGATCGCAGAAAAGGGTGAGGTGGGGTAGGGTGACGGATCAGAGGCGGTGGGTATGGAGGGCTATCCCTCCAAAGTGGCCATGGCCGGCTTTTGTTGCCAACACAGAAACTGCGCGGTAGGACCAACAACCCCTATCTACTTAGGTAATTTCGATCCGGTGTTATGGGCTCCTCTAACCTCCTCCGTCCGCTGATAACAGAAAGCAAGAAGCTGGAATTCTAACCGCACGCGGTAATACAACTCCGCTACTATTGGTGTTTTTTTTTGAGAACCAACAGTAACATGGCCATCACATGTTGGCCTGCCCGTAAATAGACCGACCTATCATCTCTATAACACTGAAAGTTGTTGGTGATTATGATTCTCTCTCAAGTACTGCTCTGCGGCCGTCGCCGTGCAGGAACCAACAAGTGTCAAGTCTCGATGCTCTATTGGTTCATGAAGGCCTCATTAGCCGCTTGGTAGGGGAGGCCCTGGGTTGTTTCATCACTGCATATAGGATTTATTTGAAGCGGCCGAGATTTTTGCTATATAGGAGTAGCGAGGACATGATGAGGCCTCCATCTATCGGTGCATAAAGAGAAGCAGTTGCCCTGAAGAATGATTCGTCTCATCGGCAAGCCTTAAAAAAACTCTTATTTTGACCTTCACTTATCAGTGTGTATATATCTGAAGCAACCATGTCATCCAAACCTGGATACTACGGCGTTTATATGCTCAAGTTCACCATTCTTTTCGAAGACCCCGACATGCCTCAGCCACGATACCACCATGTCATATTCGTTGAGACTGAAGCTGACGGCTCCGGTATTAAATTCGAGGTTACCGGAGACATAACCTCCGGAATGACATACGAAT
This sequence comes from Xylaria sp. FL1777, assembly GCA_022578965.1. Lineage (NCBI taxonomy): Eukaryota > Fungi > Ascomycota > Sordariomycetes > Xylariales > Xylariaceae > Xylaria > Xylaria sp. FL1777. The sequence goes on along the minus strand of MU400592.1, from coordinate 153,535 downwards.
CTAAGCCTTACCACAATCCCCGACATTCAAATACTCAATACACCTCACATTTTCTCGGCTACACGCCTTGCGGCACCGTCCCAGACCAGTGGGATGCGCTGCTCAGCCAACTCCCGCCACCAGCGAAGCAGAAAGCCTTTAATATTAAGACGATGAAGACAGAGCCGTTCAAGTCCGCCGAACCCTTGACTTTCTATCAGCCCGGGGAGGCTCGACGTCCGCTCCGGAAATGTACAGAATGGACCGAAGAACAGGCTCTTCCAGCTCTTTATGAAAATAGATATATCCAAGCATAGATGGTTTGGATTAACTGTAATACGGCCGGTAGAATGGAAAGGAAATAAAAGGAACGACTAGGGTATAAAGTATATATTAGGACGAGTTGATGTCGAGATTAAGCAGTTTATACCTTTATAAGTGGGCTAAACAGAGGAATCAGAAATCGGAACTCCTAACATCGACACGGATATTACAAACCTTAATCTCCAAAGTAGCGTTATAGATAGGAAACATTAACCAACCCCATTGAAGCTTCAATGGCAAACCACTTTAGCATACATCACAAACTCTTCGTCTTGCTCTAGAATGCTCATTTCCTCTTCTTTCAGTGTAATCAATATCTCGAATCCCCCCGATGTCTGCATAGGCAATACTACACAGCGTCGGCAGAATGCATCAAACTCTCTCCGGGGCGGTCGCAAATAGTCGGCACGGCCACCGTTGGCAAATACCACGTCACCGAAACTTATGTCGAAGGCACTAAGTCCGACCCAGCTAGTGAAGCATGCCTCCGCTCCTGCGAAGGTCGCAAACGGGAATCTCAGGCTGTCACCATAGTCCGGTAGTGCACGTGCCAGTCCAAACGCCTCTTGCATTCGTTCAGAAGTAACAGCATCAACTGATAGACGTATGGCTGTGGCTATCTCCACAAGTGATGTTTCGTCACTGGTGAGCTTCCCCATTGACATCCTGGTTGTAGTAATGAAAACTAGTGTGCCCATGTAACTTGTGGGTAGACTCTGCGAAAATCTAGCGCGGCCGTCAAGTGTGAGGTCCAGTAGGCTTGTCGTGTCAGGTAAATAGTCAACGCACGATGGGCCTGCTGCTGTCGACCGTGCCTTCATGATGCACCTCCAGAGTTTTGCCATCAACGCGTCATTCGCCGTGTTAGGTGAACCATGAATATCGGCATTTGCTTCTGCGCGTAAGGCCTTAAAGTTTGTGGCCGGCACATAGAAGATGGTAGTTCGCATCTTGGGCCCTGGGGTCGTTAGATCAAGCTCCTCGCTGGGCTCTGATGGCGCAATTAACCCGAGGAGTCTCCATGTCTCTGGCGATGCAGTTTCAAGGACTGCTTCAGGCGGCTGTTCGATGTTCTCGGCTTTCCATATCTTCTCCAGGAGACCGTAGTCGGTAGAATCCGGGTGGAAGTCGAGAATGGGCCCTACATTCTGCTGCAGAGCCTTCGCGTGCTTCGCCCATAGTTTTATGAGGAGTGTACCGCTATGTCCGTCGATTAGGGGATGGAATATGCCGAATGAAAGAAGTAGACCCCCTTCAACGAAGTTTGCTTGTGTCAATAACGCACAAGCACCGTTATTATGAAGGTCCTGTTCATATATTCCCTGAGGAAACAGAATTTCTCCATCTAAGGCATCCTGCTCGAAGCCAGAATCTACGAGGTCATCGTAATCCGGCCACACGCCGGATAAGTCATTGAACACCACTTTGGGCACCCATTCAGGGCTTTCCTTAGCCTCTAATAATCCAGTAGTTCCCGAATGACCATCTTGTTGGGCTATAAAAACCTTTCGACGTAGGACGGGGAGCTCATCGCAGGTACGTCGCAGACTTTCTTCGAGAATGTTGTGGACTGCCGCAAATGAGCCTGGTTTGAGGCGCAAAGAGAGAATAAAATTTGCATAAATCCGGGGCATTACATTGTCCATAGGACTTACACTCATCTTCGTTGATTGGGCCATAATCTGAGGCTTGGAACTGGCTAATGTCAATTGAGAACGATGCCAATCCATCACTCGTGACTTCAAATTCGATTGTTGATATTTAAAGCCTGCGGACAACAGCATCTTCACTACCTTGGTACGTTTGCGGTACTTGTTTGAGTACCTGGCTGGACCAATCACGATTATTTCCGGTACGCGGAAATATCCTAATCAGGCTAGTTCCGGTAGTTCCTAAGGATCCATGGAAGTACTGCCTTTAGACCCGCATAGTGTAGCAGCATACTGCACTAATTCTTGGACGATCACAAATGAATTAACTATAATAGATTCTATTGAGAAGATACAATTTTTACCCAAAAAAGGCGTTCTAAACCCAAGCTCGTAGCTCACAGGGAAACTAAGTCGTGAACATCTATCGATACTTATTCCGGTGCCAAGTATCGCAGTGTTGTCCTGCTCCATAACTCATTTCCACACATCTGTAGCTCAAGTCCGTCCAGGTATGCTCGCAATGAAGGGGTAGGGAATAGGTTCAGTATCTCCGCAACCTCCCGCTTGAACACAAGTTCCCATTCACGACAGATAGAGTACAGGATCCGTTTAGCCGCGGGGATTCGGAGATCAGTGTCTTTAGACATGACTAACATACAAGAGTTAATACCTGATTTGTCGAGGTTTTTGGAAACCTTGTGCAAGAGACACGACTTATTTTTTAGTTGTGACTTACTACTGACGCATGTGCAAAGCACTCCACCTTCATCGTGAAGGGTCTGTGATGCAATGTACTCCTTCTCGTAGCTCCAAATGTCATTAATCACTGACAAATGCTTGGAACATGTCATATCTGCTGGTCGTGCGACGGCAAGCTCTGCTGGAGAAACCTCGAGAGCCATAGCAAAACGCATGAGCGCTCCAAGAAGGCTGAATAGCAGTCAAGTGTTAGCTGGGTGAATAAAGGGGCTCTCGATTTTTCAGCGTTCAATTTGCTACGACTTACGCTTTTCCGACGTCCTTTTCCCTGTATTGAAGATATTCATCCAGGTTCATGGGCTTCAGTCGAGTAGGGTCTGTTTGTGCTCGCATAAAAACGAAGACGGGCTCGAGGACTTCATTGGCCATCTGCAAGTCATGCGCTCGCATGCTCTCCCACAAGTCGTAAAAAATGTACTCCGCTGCGATCGTGCGGTCAGGTAGAACATCTCCACGAGCGATATCCATAAGCCTGTTATTATATGCCTGGCCTTTCTCCAAAGACATATGCTCCAGAATGTCTAATGCTTGATTAGCGTTGGCTCTTGCCCTGTTGCAGGTAACTCACCATCAACCAAAAAGAGGATCGTCAACAGGCGGCATGCGAAGTGGATCCGGTCGTCAAGTGCCTTAGGAAAATAGAGACACGTCACTCGAGAGAATCCGGCAGCAACAAACTTCTGCCTAGCTTCCTTCCCCGGAAATGGCCAGTGCTTAAGAAAATAGCCATCGACTTCCTCTATGATTTCCTTTGCACGAGGATGGTTCTGTGCCGCCTGGAGATAGCTGGGGGGTTCCGTTTCAATCTTGGAAATCATTGCTTTTAAAGTCAAAGGATATATCTCGATATAATAAGATGCTCGTAGCTTGAAGGATGAGTTGGAAACAAAGTGTTGAACTGAGGTGTTGGAAGTCAATACTATTATAGAACTGATGTCGACTTGTAAGACACAATAAGATCAAACTTTTGTTTATTATTTATATCTTAATTACCAGAATCCGGCAGTAAGTTTACTTCCAAATACCACAGTTCTAATCGAACTAACACATCCTATCTTCCGTACCAAGTCCTGTGTTGATCAGAATAGCTCATCTCGATAGTAGCAGTAGACTAGGAATGAGCTGAAACAGTCGGATCTACTTGAGTCTTATACTTGCTATATTAGGATAATACCGGCACTATAGGCCTGTTTTAGTAACATATTATAGACGTAGCTAATATACGGAAATCACCCGATTCTTCGACAGCCGAAAGCTATGCTCTTGTTCAGGTCCAAATCCAACACGAACTTTGGCCAAGGCGAAAACTAAAAGCATGATAAGTGTTTACTCAAAAAGACTAATAATAAGATGAGTCTGATTAAGGCATTATCCTACGCTGTTAATTTCTATTAACTTTGTCCGAGTACTTCCCGCGTTGCACGAGGCAACAAGAGACCAGCTCCACCAGGTTTGGTGGGATTTTGGCCACTCTGCCGGAGTCCCGCTCCGATCAACGATCGACATACATGTGCGTCTTCCGGGGTCTGCAACTAGATGCATGCCAAGTCCTAACACTTTGACTGCTCTTTCTATGCCGTATCTGGAAGTGTGGATTAAGTCGAGCAACATAAGCGTTCTGCATGTAGCTCGTCTCGGTGTCAAGTTACCACAGTATAGATGGTCGAGGTTTTGTTTCACCGCCAGGACCGGCCCTGGAATATATAAGCTAAGGTCGTAGGCCAATTCTTCTATCCAGGGAGGAGATTTTCTCTTGAAAGGGGAATTGTCATTGCATGGACCACTAGACATTGTTAGGCCCATGTAACTAGGTTTAAATTCACTATGGCATTTCAAATGTTCGACGAAAACGCCTTCCGGCTGTGGCTTGAAACGGCACAGCAACATTGGAAACTCTGCTTAGGCGCTGGGATGCTGTTGATTCCAATATTGACCTTCACTGTTACAACTATTATATCATGGATAGGTATGGTAAATAATCGCCATGGTCGTGAGCCACCCCTGAATCCATACTGGCTCCCTTTCGTGGGAGACTGGGGATCATTTTTACTCGCAAGAAAGTCTTTCGTCAATAAGCTCTAGTAAGTTTGCCTCGAGATCAAAACAAAAGGGGTTCTCGAGGAATATTTAAACTGACACCACCTTTTAGTCGTCGGGCGGGCGATATACCCGTTACTATCAAGTTAGGCCCTGCGAAGGCCTACCTGCTTACGCACCCTGAGACGTATGGACCGATTCTCAGAGATACGAAGTCATGCACGAATAAATCGTTTGCTGTGATAATAATGGAGCAGATGTTTGGAATGCCAAAGAGCGCTATGCGTTCGTACTCCCCACCGTTAATATATGTACGAGAAGATGTCTGACAGGTATCTTGACATAGATATATATCGCAACGACAAGAGTGGTGTGGGAGCAATTCCTTTTCCTGGGAGCACGATACCAGCTCATCTTCGCGTAGTAAGAAATTCTCTAATTTTTACTGTCCTTCTAGCAACTTAGAGTATCCGTGCCCCTTTTCGAGCCGGCCATTGAGTCAGACGACGTCGGGTTGAGATACTTACAACATAGAATGACTATAACTAACCCTGCGCGTTTCGAAATAAAAGTGGCATCATCACTATAGAACAGCGTCGCGATTTCTCCAGGGCGATAGCCTACGACATTTAAGTTCGCAGGTAGTAAAGCACCTCTCAGAGGAACTGGCTAGGATCGACCCTAACGATCCAGTCGACTCCGGAGAGTGGGTTGATATACCAGATTTCTTCACCTGGTGGACACAGCGTTACTTCGCAGCCACTATCACAGCACTCTGTGGCCCACATCTAATAGCCTTGAATCCGGGTTTCATTGAGGACTTCTGGGAGTATTTGGCTTCATGGCCAAGTATCTCTAAGTTCTACCCGCGTATCCTAACACCGAAGGTGTACGGAGCACGCCAACGCATTCTCGATGGTATTAAACGGTGGCATGCTTATGCGCGCCAGCACTCGGATTACCGACAAAACGGGGCAGAAGCCCCTACGTGGGACGAATATTGGGGAAGTGTCTGGTTCAAGGTACGGCAGCGATGGGGCCAAGACACCGGTGATATGAACGATGACGCGCTTGCGAGTGAGGATCTATTTGTCCTTACAGCGTAAGAAATCTTCTCTTGAACCATCCCATGTCGCTTTGAAGTAAAACCGCTGACTCTGTACACTAGTGCAACCGCAAATGCTTTACCAATGGCATTTTGGAATCTGATTGAGGTGTATAATGACCCAGCGCTCCTCTCGCGCGTACAGGTGGAATTATCCAACGCTATCACGCCACCTAATGCCAACGAAGACAAACTCCCATATCGCTTTGATATCAACTCCATCACATCATCCCCTCTACTGCAATCAGTCTATGCGGAGGTTCTCCGCATGCGTGTATCCCTTTTCCATAATCGCTCTCCCACCCAAGGTGACTATTCGATGGGACCCTATAAATTTAAGCAAGGCGGCTTAGTCTGTGTCTCGACCAATATTGCTTCAAACCATACATACGCCTGGCGTGATCGCATTGATGGTGGCCAGCGTCCCCTTAACAAGTTTTGGGCAGAACGATTTCTAGTTCCTAATCCGAAAGATAACACAATGAAGTTCTCGACCGATGGACTTGACGGCGCTTGGATACCGTACGGAGGTGGTGCACTTATGTGTCCCGGCCGACATTTGGCCAAGCAGGAAATGATGAGCGGTGTAGCTATTTTTGATGCTTACTTTGACATGAAATTGTTGAAGGGCGTTCCCCGTATGGATGATCAATTTTTCGGCCTGGGCGCTCAACCACCAGGAGAGCCAGTCCCTGTTCGTATCAGGCGTAAAGTTGGAGTCGCACACACAGGAGCAGCCATCGCTATAAAGAGACACTAAGAATCTATGTAGCTGTATTATAGCTAGGAATTCGTCCGTTTTCTTGCATAATGAATGGTTGCCAAAGATGTCTATTATAGATTCAGAGACTAATTAGAGATATTATCTGAGGAAGCCCAGAATCCAGCATATAAGAACACGTCACTTATTACTACGTCTCACATATTCAGTTAACCCATTTCCATAGCTCAGCTTTTATCCAATCCCATAGTCTCTTCGCTAACACACATGCTTTGTGTACTTCGTGGTGCTTTTCGAAAGCCATCAGCAGTTTCGTGAAAGGCACCCCTGCTTAATCTCACTTTCAGGTTTAGCCAAGCTAATTCCCGGGCATACATGACGGCGGTCAACTTTGGCTATGGCAAGTCGTGCCTCCGAGTACCTAGGTAGTCCATGAGAGGCAGGAGTTTCTTGGTGAGTAGGGCATGGCCGAGGAAGCTGATGCTAAACTGAACTCCGTAACTGTCGGTCGTCAGTGCATCTTGCTGCATCATAACACCAAAATTTTTCATCGGCAGGTCTACCCGAGTTTGTTCTGAGGGTATCCTGTCGGTAGCCGCCTTTACTGGTCCCAATATAGCTAAGTCGCATTCTACAAAATTTTTTTGACGTTGTGCAGCCCTCCTCATGCGCCTCCTTAATGAGGGCCGCTCTCGTCCCAACGTCTAGTCCTGTAAAGAATGTGCGGTTATCATTGTCGGTAGCAGTTGTATACATACTATGCACACAGGCCAGATATTACCGTATAAATTTTTTAGAAACCCTCGCATATATAAACATACTATTACTAAGTTTTAAACATCAGAATTGCTTTACCTTGCACACCGCTGATATCCTTATCAGACATATTTGTTGATTGACGATGGCGGCCTAATGAGGTGAGTTGGCACTTACCGGTAGATGGTTCGATATGTTCTCTGATTTGCTTTGATTGCTGCACAGGCAGCCACAGGACGTCGTCAAGTTAACGCCACGAGGGAAAAGAAACAAGAGGCGCGTAATCATAAACGTAAAAAGGACTTTAAACACTGGGCAAGTGGCGTGTTTTGTTTTGTGGGCTTGACCTATTTACTGTACTCATTGTAAGCACGCAGATACTCGCCTTAGGCTGAACGATTTTTCTACCTAAGAGGCCAACCTCCTTGGTTCTCGGTCCAGATTTCGACCGGAAAGTGGTATTGAGGCTTGCCGGATGAATGGGTCCCGCATAAGCAGGGCGCATCCCCCTACCCAGGAGATCGCTCGGGATAATATAGATACCTAACCTCGTAACGGACACAAAGTGTACTTTTGAGAAGTGAGTGAAAGAGGCCAAAGAATTGCTCAATCGTGCATTTCAATATGTACCGTAACGCCCTTGATTGGAGCTTCAATCCCCGAGTACCGAAGTCTGCTAGGTAAGTTTCTTAGGTTAACGAAGAGGTACTCAGCACACACGACTGACATCCCTGTTGAAATGCAGCAAGATCATTTGCCATGAACGAATACCATCTGCTGCGTATAAAAACCCGCCCTTTTTGTTTTGAATAGCCTGAGGTGTAAACAGTTATACATAACCAATTGCATTATAAATGGTAATATTTTATTATGCGCTTCAAAGCGATATATGGATTAGCGGCTGATTTTACTAAGTTCAAAAAGTGTTACAACTTGGTGTATAGCTAGGTTGTACTCATAAGTGTATATACGTTCTCTATGAAGGTATTATTCCTAGCTAGCCTAGATCGACATCCCTGTCACTGTATAACACGTACCTGCGCGTCAATATCCACCTAGTACCTAACCCATGTTACATCCTGGGTAAGGCCATCTCTCGGCGGGTTCTCCTATAGGCTAAATAACCCTTTGGCAATAACTAGAGTAGTTCACTGTGACATCAGGATGTTATCCATGGCATGAAAAGAAAGTACATAGGTGCTTGATCTAGATATTTTATGTACTAATGGTGCGACATGTGCAGTAGTTGAAGGCATGTAAGTCCTTACTTAAAATTTTTGTAGTTGGCCTTGACAGTGAATCTGAATTTTACTGCTCCAGTTGAGTTATATTATTAACTTTTTGGTGAATACGGATATAGCCTAGAGCATAAGTAGATAGCTAGAACAATCGGTTGCGTAGGACACCTCGGACCTAGCTCGGGCATTGGCTAATAACGCGAGGTGGCTCACAGCTCGGAAGATACACTTTCCTGAGGTTGATAGCCTCGACGATATATGCAGTAACACATAGCTATAGCTGACGTGGTGGTAGTTGGTTACTGACATATGCACGTGAACCGCAGTTCTTTGCGTAACAACTCTGTATTCGGTTTCAATGATCTGCGTTAGATCGTAAACTATAGGGGGGGACTATGAGCCCATTTTGACTCCGCTGAGGCGGATCAAGCTTCTCCAATAATACCAGAATCCGGCTCTGAGTGGAATCCGCCTTTCTACGCCCTCCTCCACCGCCCATAGAGTTTAACAAGTCTTTGAACTTGGCCATCAAGGTGTCTAACTCCCGTAACTGCATCACTAGCATAGTTCGTACGAGAGCACTCCATTCATGCGGTGAATCGATCTCGACATTACCGACTAGGACTAGCCATGCGCCATCTTTATGACCCATCATGCGCTGGCTTATGTCTCCCTCAAGGGTCAGTAGGTATGCCGAGACAACGTTCTCGCACATAGCTATTAGCCTATCAGTCAAGAGGGCAAGGATCGTCATACGCTCTGGCTTAGCCTGGCATAGCGAACACATCAACAACGCCTCGCTGCAGCGAAGTGCCTCTTTATGCCTTGAGAGCCAGGGGCCTAGCTCCTTCACATCTGTACCAACGGCTTCGGAGTCTAGCTCCTCTAACAAAAAGAGTACCCTTTGGAGACACTGACAAGGCTCACGAGCTTGAGATTGAAGCCAATCGTAGTTATCTTGGCGATGCTGACCCGTAACCGTGTGGGGGGCCATGGGTAATGGACTCGTCTGTATATCTGGTATGATTGCCTCTGAGATAGGGTTTCTGGTCGTAGGCGTTACTGGGGTTTCGTCATAGCCTTGAAACCCCGGCTCCCAACACCCAAATGTTGATAGAGAAAGTGGTAGTACGGCCCCCTCCCATGGTACTTTGGCAGGCGTTAGGTGCCCTTCTTGTGTTGGCTCTGGCCATGAAAAAAACCATGTGTCGCCATTCTGATATGGGTCGAGACCCGCCATCTGCGTTGTAGACATACCTTGCATCTGCAAGTAATCCTGCGACTCAAATCCCATTCCCTCAGCTTCGAGTGATATTGTGTTCCCTGGGTCGCTTCCCGGTTGAACTGGTACCCAGTGTAACTCAGAGTTTGGTGCACTTGGAGCGGAGGTGAGCGGCTCTTGACGAGGAGATGCCGTCCTAGTCTCAGTCTTAGGCGTCGGGGCAGAGGAGACCAATGAAGGAGTGGTTGACGGCCGGCGACTACCATGGTCGATTTTGGATGTAGCCTCCTTGTGTTTGCGAGCGCGTGCTGACCCCCTAGTGGCATTCTGAGAATAGACACAGTTTTGTGAAAGAGTTTGACAGCGGAAGCAGCCAGTCTTCTCTCCCGAACATCGTAGCTATGACAAAAGCATCAACACAATTCGTGCTCGTAGATAATAAATAAAATATATTAGGAGAAGGATTTTGTCACTCACCTTTTTAACGCGACAGCTATTGCAGGCCTGTTGTACAATAGGTCTGGCTGTTTCGGGATCAAATGCCTGTCGCTGATGCGTTTCATTCTGGTCCTTCGCGTTGAGCCGCCACGTCTGTAACATGGCTAACGCCTAGAATTCTCCGACAAGGTCGGCGTAACGGTCCAGATTTTATATTTCTGTAGGCTTTTGTTAATTAGATAGAAGACGGTAAATATGACATGGACAAAGAAACGCTCGTTATATGGAAAAGGGAAGACAATCGTGGATATTTAAGGTAGTATGCGATGTAGCCACAAATCATCATCGTAGACTGTTATTAGGTAGGATATCGACTTCTCCAAACTGTCTCGGCGACCACGATTAAGCTGCAGCTATCAAGCATGCATATAAATGGTAGTGTTTTGGCCCATAATGATTGCAGGCGAAGCCGATACTAATGTAACGACCCCACAAAGGCTTGTATATGTAATTACAACTAAGCTTTTACGTTGTCCAGGGCTGAGAAGAGTAGGTACCTTTTTTCTCTCAACCTAATATCCTAACAGGCCCTGATCGTGTGAAGGGCAATGGTGACTATAGGATGCCAAGTGGATGACGGTCCATCCCGGCCAATTTTGTGGGAACGTTATACACTATCTTGGTTCTACGCATATGTAGATCACTGCCGGCATATTGCAGAGTTACGAGGTAACTAAGGTAGTCTAAGCGTACCTCATACGCTCAATACTTACCGCGACTATCTTTGGCGGACTGGGCCACTCGTATGGACTTACCTAGAATGCTTACAGTAAGAATGATATGGGAGTCTACACGATATTGAATTCGGGGTTTATTACATGATGAGTTATGAGTTCTGATCTTAGCTTCACTTGACTTAGTAACTTAACCTAGGTCCTAAATAGGTAATCATGTACCTTGTTAATCTCGAGTATTCTGTACCATCTAGTTAGTTACATTTCCACTGCCTTATCAGCCAGCCAGCCACAGCTTGCCACTATCGCCGTTTACTGCATCTCTTGACTCGTGGAGTACAAAGATGGCCATCCCATGTTGTCGGAATAAACTATTCGCACCATCGGTCACTCAACAGTCGCCAGCTATGGCATCACTGCTTCCTCAAATAAGCTTAGTGTTTCATAGTAGAACAACAAAGATGAAGAGATCTACTGGAAAGCTTCTATATCACATACACACTTGCCAACCTTAATCTTTGTGACCTTTATAGGTAGAAAAGCGGCCAGGCACAACTAGAGAACTCCGTTAGGGGTAGGTATTTGGTTGTATATACAGTATGAGCACTATCTTACATGTAGGTAGTTAGGAATTATTAGTACAGAGTTACCTTTTGAATGCAGTTTCAGCTTCAATACAGAATTTTGCCACCAACAATACAGATCAACCATGACTACTTATACATATCCAATCAAACGATCGGGACAGCCTACAAGATCAAAAACAACAGCCGAAGAGGGAGCGGAGACCCCGGGCCAGAACCCGAGTGTATAAAAGACCCATAATTTAAGAAAAATCTACGCAGTATAGCTAATCTCAGACGGAGAATATATACCTAGGTACATGCGGATGCAAGATGCAAATCCCACCCACGCGCATGGATAAGTATTACTGATCGGGGAGACCAGTGTTACAGATTCCAGTGACCTGGCTCTACGTAGTAACCGGAAGGTGACAAGGTGCTGCCGAGAATCAGCTGACATTGTTATCCAGTACATCATCATCCATGTCGTAACGCAGATTACTCTTGAAATGACTTGCAGAAGCGCAAATTGGTTCTTAGCCACACATCGAGCTTCCACAGCCACAATCGATTTATACAGGATATATATACAACTATCTTCGATCGATGTGGTATTGAGGGTGCCAAAGAGTACACTATTTACCGCGCTTAGCTAACATATATACTCTATTATACTTAGTCGACTATTAGTAGTTGATGATCTTCATAGACTACTGCTATTAGCACTTATTATATAAAGTGCTGACTTTGTTAGTAAATTTCTGTATGTTATTATTATTAAATTGCTAACCGTCTAAACTACATGTAGAAGAGGTAAGATCTCTAACTATTACAGGTGAGGTGAAGTGCGTACTACTTCTCCTTAACCACTCCACCCCCAACGGTACCACAACATATAACGGGGTGGTAACGCCGAAAGTACCCTCACAACATACTTAATAGTCCTCTTCATGATATTTAGTGGATTCCCTAGGCATGCGGATACTGCGCATAGTTTGGGACGGGTACAGCTGCAGAGTGAAAGGATGCCCGAGGTGTTCATACCTAGGACGGCTTATTGCAAGGCGAAGAAGCATATCAAGTCAAATACTAGGCCTATACCAACGGCCTACACCTTCGTTAGGCGCCGGGACTTTCGAAAAGGCAAAATATCACCTTCGACCGGGCCAAGGGCTTTAGACTGAAGCAGTCTAGATGCGCCAATTGACGGCGTCAACCGGCAGTCCCAAAGTCTAGCCATGAAGTAACGTCATCGGCCCCATTATCTCCGGCGCTTGAACACCGAGGAGGGAGGATGTGCGCAGGGATCAGAGATGCGGCCCGCCTATTTTGATCGACGACATGGTTTCGTCGTCCAGGGGATAGTGATGTTTAGTTGGCGACTTATCCGGCAATGATAAGCATTGCAGCTGACGTCGGCTTTCTACTTCCGGAAGTGCAAAAGCTAGATATGGGTTAGTTAAATCCCGAATGGGTGTATAGGGAGAGGCATGGGCGACATTAGTATCAATAGTATCGTCACATGGCACGCGTGGGGTGAAGCGAGTAGAGCCATGAGGATAGATTCTCTGTTTGCCGATGTCGGTAATCGCGAATCGGTGCCGTCGGGCAGATGTGTTACGTAGACAGGCTTTCCGCGCAGGCGAGGAGAGTCGACATCCTCGTGAGGTCCCTAGTGTGTTATCATCATTACGTGTATCGATGCTCTGATCGTCACTATCTTCGAAGTACTAGAGAAATGATAAGACCTGCATTAAACTTCAAGATATGTTGAAATCTTCAACTCTCTATTTGTGTCCTTTACCTCTGTACAGGATCAAGGAGTATTCTAAACAAGGCCTCTAACTCATGTGCGACATCTGTATCTACGGATATCAGGGCGCAAATCCAACCATCAGGTCGTATCACGACAATGCCGCCTCGGCTCGGATCAAAGCCGTATCTTTGGTAGCCTGTATTGTCCTCAATGTCAAAGTAAGCGCGCCCAAATGATCCATATACCGAAGGTACTTTTGTGGGAAGTATGGTCAAGTAAGTAATAGAGCGGCCTGTACCGGGCTTAGTATTGTGGAAACAACAAGGACCGATTAGCACTCACTTCCAATATATTCGTTTAGGAGCTTTGATTGCTGGACTCCATGAAAATTGGCCTCTGGCAACCCTTGCGAGCTCTCCGCAGCGAAAAAAGCCACGTAAAATGAACCGATGTTAGGAGTTTCTCGGATTAAACGTGTGCGCTCGAAAGTGCCAGGTTTTAGAAGATGAATATCTGGTGCTCTCATTCCCGGCTTGAGAGGTCTAAATGAGCGACTAGCACTAACAAGCGGGTTATCAGCCAGGGGCTCATAGGCTATGCTTAATCCGCTGCTGAAAGTCCCGGCCTCCTCCATTATCTGTCCGAGAATCTCGTTGACGTCAGCAGTAGGTTCGCCTTGCCAAGCCTCAGGCAAGCGGTTAGTCATGAGACGGCTTATATCCATATCATACTGGATGAGTTTCTGGACATTCGGCCGCCTTTCCATCTCATAAGTGTTCAATAGTGTAGGGGGTGCCAAGCCTCTAAGAACTAACGAGAGCTTCCATACGAGGTTTACCGTATCATGAATCCCTGTATTTAAACCTTGGGCCGCGCCGGATGAATGGGTATGGCACGCGTCGCCAACGAGGAACACACGATCGTCAACGGAGAAATGTTTTGCGATCCGCTGTCCCACGGTATATATGGTCCACCAATCGACTCGTTCGAACTCCAGCGTAAACGGCTTCACCGCCGCGACGGCTTCTGTAATGGCAGCTTGCTCGTCGAACTCGGCATAAGCACTGGCTCGATCGTCAGTGAAAGCGTAGCCAATTCGAGTCGCGCCACGGTCTAAACCAACCCACAACACGTTACCATGAGTAGGAGACTCAATTGAGCAGTATGTACGGGGCTTCGGTAAGTTTGTCTTCACGTAACCATCTATCCTGACCCATTTGTCCTCTGTCGTCGTGCCCTCAAATGGAATCAACAGCAAACGCCGAACTGACGAGCGTCCGCCATCAGCTCCGATGAGACGTTTGCATCGGATAGTCTTAATAACCCCCTCCTCGGCGTCTTGTACCGTCGCGGTAACAGAATGGCAGCTTGAGGAAGCCGTATCGCCGATGTCAAGCCCAATGAGCTCAACAGGTGCTTCGACCTTGACCCCGTACCGTTTCAACGCCTTTCGGAATATTTCCTCTTGGTACCTCTGTCTCAATACGAGGGAAAAGTCGAATGCAGTGTCCTTCATGTAATTCATGAAGCTCCAACCCCTCCCATGCACCTCTTCGCCGTGTAAATTATACGCCACTGTCTCCCGACATGCGAAGGCCTCCTGCAGTAGCTCGTCTGCCAAGCCCAGCTGATCCAGCATCTCGCTGGTTCGCGGGAAAAGCGTGATGGCACGACCGTATGCATCTTGAACTGATTTAGGATGTTTCTCGATGATGCGGACGGAGACGCCGCCGAACCGGGCCAGTTGGTAGGCTGTGATCAGACCTACTGGACCTGCACCAACCACCAAAACGTCTACAAGGCTTTCGTTTGGGGCCATTTCTATTTGCCCGGTAATTGTGTGCTCGTTAATGGATAGAGGCATTAATGGATCATCGTAGTGATTTATATGTGCTGCAACAAATCTCCCATGCGGACACATTACTTGTTTGGAGTATGATCCGCGTAGGGTAGTAATCGAACTGCCATGGCCATTATGGATCGAGATATCGGCCTTGATCTTATAAGAAAGGGTCTAGATAAGGCGACATGGACAGTAGGTAATAAGATGGTTAGCTGAGCATACGGATGTACTTACTTGGCAGCTGGATCAAACATGTCTTCGATTGCTTGATGGCATACAAAGAGCCTCTACCAGAATTCATCTCGCAAGACAAACCACGGCCAATTGTGTGGAATATTATAGCATCTAGGTACCTCTCGGGCCAGTGATCAATGTGAGGAACCTCAGGTATTCAAACTATCAACCAACAGGTAATGGATGAGACAGATCCAGGCATCTTTGAAACCATATGGTGTGTCTAGTATGCGCTGGGAAGTAACAGAATAACAACTCCTGGGGAAGATCTTGTCTATTACCTAGTCAATAGGTACCTAACTAGCCCCTTGTTCATGAGGGGAAGCTAGGTTAGAAGCCAAGCTACAGTACAGGGAGAGAGGCCTCATTGATTGGCAAGCTGCACTGCCCCGCACACGTCATCCAGTGATTTCAGCTGGTATTGCGCAGCTTGCTTAACTGTGCCAACGACGTAAATAAATGCACAGCTGTTTCATGCCAAAACGAATAAACCAATGATCCAGGAACTTTCTTTACATCTCTCTTTCTACCAATTCTCTCTCTTTGTATCCCAATTCTTATCAGTCTACACAATTGAACTTCTTCATCACAGAACCTCTGTTTGAGCCATCTTTCACACAATGGACAAGCTCCAAGGTACATCTCCCAAGGCCCCTGGAATACCCCGCTACCAAAGTACCCCGCCCTAGCTGCGAGATGCAAGCTGGATGATGCTATACTGGGGACGGGGTATACCTACACTACCTACACTACATGGTGTGTCGTAGGCCAACGAAAGCTAACGTGAAATACACACAGGTTTCCTGAGTGCCGCTACCGGTAATGGTAAGATGCTTCTGAACCAGAAATGCAGACCGAATAGTGCTACGATACGGTACTGATAACTCCCTGGTCCAGCTACCCACGGTGGCGCCTATCCGGCCGGTGGTCCTCGCGCCGATGGCGACGACTGGAACAACGCCGCACACCACGCGAGCCAACATGCTGGCAGCTCCGGAAATACCGAGCTGTTCTCAAATCTGCTTGGAGCCCTGGGACAGAAGAAGCAGCGTCTAGCTGAAGAAGACGTCGACGAAGACGGTCAGTGCTTTTCCTTGTTGTCATCACCACCCCTATCATACATTCTCTCGTACATATTATTACGACTGGTACATATGGCATAAAGAATGAAACATGGCCCAAGGGTTAGAATGTTTATACTGTAAGATTCATGGCTGACAATGGGTGCGTACAGAGACCCTTCGAAACCACAAGAAGTACTTCCAAGGCGACGATGACGACAACGATGCCGACGATCGATCCATGGGCTCCGCAGCAGCAATGCAGGCGCTGAAGTTATTCACAAGTGGAGAGAGCGGAAACACTGCTGTATGTCGCCCACCAGTTCTTATGAGCTCACAACATAGGCGAGACGATATTAACTCGAACGCAGAAAACCAGCAGCCAGGGCGCCTTCGTTGCTCTTGCTATGGCCGAAGCTAGCAAGGTAAGTGGATAACGCCGTCTAGGATAATGATATCCGCCATCTACATATCCGTGTGTACTAATTAACTTTTCCCCCTGTTTAGCTATTCGACAAGAAGGCTTCACAAGGCAAGGTCTCCAGCGACAGCAGCAAAGAGTCGGCGGTGATGCAGGCGGGTGAGATGGCGCTCAAGATGTACATGAAGAGCCAGGGAGGGTCGTCCTCGTCGTCGAGTGGTTCCGGGCTATTGGGGCTGGCTTCCAAGTTCATGTAAGCAGGTTTAGATGTGCTTTGGCACGTGGTGTATGGTTGGCCCCGGCATGAATGACGAATGAATCACGGATGTAGCGGCATTGGGGATCTACATATGGGCAATTTGCACGCAAGTAACGCAAAGGTCAGATCAGAGTTAGTCTCGGATCCTTCCCTAGAAATCTACACGCAGTAGAAGTAAACATGCGCTGCTACCCAGATCAGGAATTGTATTTGAAGAAACATCAATTCATCACATCTAGCTTAGCTAGGCACTTTAAAGTATTGTATGCCTCGAAGCTAGTAAGCCGGGTGGCCTAACCCAAAGCAAAGAAATATAGTCTCCAGGGGTTTGTCTCACGTCTCCAATACTGAAAGAAGTAATTAGATATGTAATCCTGGGGAACCTCGGCACAACCCCAGTTTCGGTTCAGAGCTTAACTCGGCTCCTGCCCATGCTCAGCGGAGTTTATAAGATCTCGATACAGCTCAGAAAAGCTCAAGAACTCCCAAATAAGTTATACATGTTAGAAAAGCCGCTGCCTCGTATACCTAGCACACATAGGACTCGAGGTACTTACTACTCTGACTTGGCCAGATTTCTCCAAGCAGCCCTGCTCACGACCCATCCATCATCACAACCCCCATCATAAACACCATCGTCAAGATGGCGCAGCCCCAACACCCCGAATCCTACGCAACCTACACCGCGCTCCCGCAGATAAGCTTCCAGCATGTTCCCCCAACATCCCCGACAGCGACGCGGGTGGTGATCCTCCGCCTGGACCGGCCGCAGGCCAACAACGCCTTCACAGACACGATGGTGACGTCGCTGGTCTCAGCCTTCGACCTGCTCTCGACAGACGCGCGGGTGAAAGCAATCGTGTTCACGGGCGCCGACCCGCGCAACCGCGTGTTCTGTCCGGGGATGGACCTCGACGCAGCATCGGGGTCATCCCGGGACGCCGCAAAGCAAGCATCTCTGAATCTCGGCGGCGCGAACCGGAGCGGTGGCAGCGAGGCAGAGGCAGAGGCAGAGGTAGCCGCGGCGCGCGCGGCCCACAGAGACGGCGGGGCGCAGGTCAGTCTGGCCATCTACCGGTGCGCGAAGCCCGTGGTGGCCGCGCTGAACGGACACGCGGTGGGCGTGGGCATCACGATGACGCTGGCGGCGAACGTGCGCGTCGCGAGCGACGCCGCCAAGGTCGGCTTCGTGTTCTCGCGCCGCGGCTTCAGCCTCGAGGCGTGCTCGAGCTACTTCCTGCCGCGGATCCTGGGCGCCGGGCGCGCGCTGGCGCTGCTCACCACGGGCGCCGTCTACGCGGCCGGCGACGCGGCCGTGCGCGACCTGTTCGCCGAGGTCGTGGCCCCCGAGCGCGTGGTGCCGCGCGCCGTCGAGCTCGCGCTGGAGATCGCCGACAAGACGAGTGGTGTTGCTGTCCGTACTATGCGGGACATGTTGTATAAGGGGGCCCCCGCCACGCCCGAGGAGGCGTTCCTGCTCGAGTCTAGGGTCTTCTTTGACTTGTTCCGTGGCCGGGATAGTCTGGAGGGCATACGCAGTTTCCTGGAGAAGAGAGAGCCGAAGTTTGACGGCGTGTGGGAGCGGGATCGTCCGAGTTCCTGGCCCTGGTGGGAGGAGAGGGAGAAGGACAAGGATGCCTTGAAGGCGAAGATATGATGGGCAGGCAGTAACGTGGCGTCGAGTGGTGGCGTGACGCGATGTAGCATATATATTAATGTATATAGCGGTGATGTGCAGGACATCACACCTACTAAAAATTCATTATACACATGCTATGTTGTAAGGAAGCTGTCTTGTTGATCATGCCTTTTTTTTTATAATTATCTGACAAAACTATGTATGTCTCTAAGTTTTGAATCCGCCAGATCCCCTATCCAAAGAATTTGTTGCTGGTGAGTTGTCCGGACCTTCGCCATAGATGCAGTGAAGCCAAGCCGGAGCGAAATCAGATCATAGCCCGGTATCTCGAGAATGGAATAAACAAATGAAAGTTATCATAAATCCAACAGGGCTCAGAGAACGTCTGTCCAAACCCAACACCGTGATCGCCAACGCATGATGATAATCCCTATTGAGCCATGAAATGTTTATCTTAACGAACGCCTCCAAAACTTAGGTCTGGTGACTACAATCCTAAAACGGCAGGAATGCAATGAAAATACGAATAGTTCATGTGTCACCAGTCGGCAGAGATAAGGGGGGTGCAGCTGTGTTCCCGGACCCGTTGGCATTTCGTTGTTTCTTCTCCTTCTTAGCCCACCTCAATCCACATGCGTTCTAGAACACTCAAGTTAGTAATTGGTGCTTTAAGCCTGGCTTATGAGTGTTTCGGAACTTGATAAGACTCCAAGACAAGGTGTCTGCCCTAAGAAGAAGCCTATATACCCCCCAAATTGCTAGAAACTAGGAGCAATTGTCGTAGAAAATTACTCACGCATAAGGTTTTTGGACCGCTAGGGCCCTTCCTCCATTCCGGTGAATCAAGCGTGCCTACATATGTACCAGATTAGCAACAAATTCATTAGTCTCGTATGTCGACGGAACGTACCGCAGTCTGTGCAAACGTATTCTTCGGCAATCTTCAGTTTCTTCTTCTTTTCACCAGTTTTGGGGTCCCTGTCAACCGGGATGGCTATCCCGACGTCGCCTTTAATTAGTGTTAGGTTGGGACTTCCCGTCGTAACACCACGGCTCCGCTCTCCTTCGACATATCGTAGTCCAGTGAACATCTCAATGGTGTCTGTGCGACATGCACCCTCGTATCGGGCCATCTTATCACCGATAGAATCCGGTCTATTCCCTGCCGTGACGCCTTCTAAGTTTTCCCTTGTTAGTGCTCCATTCAGAGGCCTCTCGGGAGGAGGCATTGCCTGGACATCGGCTGTCGCTGGTTTGAACATGACAGCACCATGAGGAGCAGACATTACGGTATCATCCGAGGGTGTCACATCTGAGCGGGTCTCCTGTAGCCAACTCTGTTGAGAGGCCTCTTCCTCCTCCTCTTCCCGACGCAACTCAGCAATGCGTCGTCGCAACCTCTCGTTTTCGATCTTGTGCTCTAGAAACGAGTCCAACAGTGACGCATTTTTAGTTGGATAAGGCCGCGACATGATGAAGACGGCCTGGCAGAAGGGGGACCGGTTGCTGGGATTGGGGGCGAATTTGGCGGCAGCGATATGTGCATGTCCGACGGCTTCAAATATAGCATACTGCTGGTCCTGCTTCTTCATACGGTAGAAAACGCGCAGCGGATTCCCCGTAGCTATGCATTCATTCATCTCAGACGTAAAGGTGCCCATATCGTCGGGGTGGACTATATCTCTTAGAAACGTATCAACAATGGCTTCTGGTCGATACCCAGTCACGGAGAATGCACTGGGCGATACATATTTAATACGGCCATTGGCATCGAGGATGTAGAGCACATCCTTGAGCTCCTCGACGACCTTGGCGGGCCAATTCCTGCGCTTCGTGAATTCGGTCAGTGCGCTCCCACTCTGCACAGCCTGTGCATGCTGCTGCTGCTGCTGCTGCTGGTGCTGGTGTTGTATGTGACCGCCGAGGCCTGTGAACAGGGGTACCGGTACCGGCGGCCCGACCGGACTGTCGGCTGGGTTGGACGAGAACGTCGACGGGCCGTCAGAGGGAGGAGCCAGGGTACTTGGCGGGGTTGGATTCGGGAAGGCCTGCTCTTGCGGAGAAGTCAACTCCCCCAGGTCGTCGAGATTCATGGGTATACTGGTAGCATCGAAGTTACTCATATCGAACATGGACATCATATCATTGTGGCCATCGGCATCTAACTGTCATAGTGGTCAATCAGCGAGTGCAAGGAGAGCAGGTCGGCAGAGGTGACTTCAATCACAGGCAGGCAATCGGAAAACATTTGTAGAGTGATTAATATACGGCGACCGCAGGAACGCCAGCGCACCAAAAGAAAAAGCAAAGGGTGCATCGACAGTATGGACAAGCTGGTCTCGAGTGAAGCAGAGGGACCTACTGGGTGCATGGGGGTTGGGGCTGAGAAGCCGAAGAACATGGGATTTGGCTGGGTCGGATCCATGATTGCGACTGATATCGATAGCGAGCTTGGATTGGGGATTGGGGGAGGGGGCCGCTGAGGGGGGGCGGGCGTGGGCGTGGTGATAGCGCAGTGCAGCACAGCTCAGCTCAGCTCGGTGTAGTTCAATGCAGTGCAGTGCAGTGCAGCGCAGCGAGCCCGGCGCGGCGCAGAAAGCACGATAGATACCGGTACGTCAATCGAACACAGCAACAGCAAAGGCAACGGCAACGGCAATGGCAACGGCGACGGCGACGGCGACGGGAACGGTCTTGCTCCGGTTTTGTTTTCAACCACCGAGGTGTCTAGGTACCTATTCCATGTAGGCTGACGTCGACGCCGATGACGAAATAGGAACAGAGCAGCAACAACAACAACAGCAACAGCAACAATAGACAGGGCGCTGGTGTTCTGGTTTCTGCATCTGGTCGCGCAACTGTGGCTTGTGATCTCTATCTGTGTCTTGGGAGCTGGACCTTGTCGATGCACAACGCCAGATTCAGCTGATTGAATCGAATAAACTGCACTTGCGCTGAAAAGACGACGAATTCAGATGCTTGGGACCGGCCGTCGTGGGAGAGCTAAGGTTGCGGTCGGCGGAAAAGAGAGCGTGGAGATGTTCGATGGAAGAGAAGGGGGGATTTTCGAACAAGATGGGATTTCTCATTTTCCCGATACTCAGGCGATCGGATTAGACTCTTCTGACCCCAACAGGCCACCCGAATGATTGGATGATCTGGAGGGGGGCGAATGGTCAGACAGGAAGAGATGAATGGCCGGGTAGTTGGCTTCTAGTATAGGCCAGGGGGCATCAATACTAACCAATATACTAATATATCTAGATAGTGTACCGGTGCTCCCCTACCCAGCTAGGTAGGTGTGCTACTACGCACACACTTGATTGTTGAACCCAGGTGCAGGAGACGGCGTCTTATAGGATTGCATTACTGTACAGACTCTCTCAACGCCAACCCAACAGATATATTTGGTTCAAAGCTTATTCGTAATACACTTCCTATCACCTTTCAGAAATGATCAATCATACCATAATCTATCCAGCGTAATAGGTGGCGGCAATGGCTGCAGGACAGCATGACAACTAAGTAGGTGACCAGCATGAGGAGGAACAAATGCTCCGTTGTCCACTTGGATACTTACTCGCACATCCCGTCTTTGTGGTGGCGTAGTGTAGCAGAGGTAGTGTAGTAATAACAACTTGACCCCTTCGTTGTTGGCTGTTGGATGCCAGCCATGTAGTATAATTCCCCATGTAAATGCATCCAATCATACCGGTAGAACACGAATACTTAGTGTACATGTAGAGATGTAGAGAGCCTACCTAATCGAAGAAGATATTACTTACTTGCCTGAGTACATATGTAATTCTGCACCATGCTAGATGATTTACAGGTTCATACCTAACTAGAGAGCTAGGTCCGCCTAGGCGAACAGACCTTTTCCCTAACTTAATAAATCTGATAGGTTTGGCGCCACCCATGAATGACTGAAAGCACTTAGTTAGGTGGGTATATAGTGGCAACCTCGTACACGACCTACTCACTTAGATTCTCTTTCGGGAGCACTGTAACTCCGTTCTCTCTAATAATTCCCAAGTATGTACTTCGTAGCAGGTATCTATTAACCAATAGTGGGTAATAATTTGATAATGTACCTGGGTAATTGGAAGTTAGTTATGTATAGACTGACGGCGATTTAAGGGTATTACCTAAGTACTACTAAGGCATATAGCCTAAGACTTCATCTAAGTTGTAAACCGCATCTACTCAGTTGGTAGTATTCTTAGATACAAATGTAGATATCAGTTGGCTAGATGTAGGGCAAGTGGGGGTACCTACCTGCATGTCGACCTGCAGGGTAACCTACTTTTCTTATCCTCCCGTCCACCCGTACCTTAGGTATGCACTTTAGGGACCGGAGGTCTTAAGTGAGTACCTATTGTTAGGCATGTTAGGCACGTAATATCCAGTTGCTGGTGCTGCCTGGGTGTCACTTCGGCCACCAGGCACACCTGGTCAACCATTACCTAATAGCACCCACTATATTTACCTATACTCGAAGTACCTTACCTTGTGGCGCGTCTTCCCTGCCACGAAAATGTTACATCACCACACGCGTCTTGTCTTCCATTTGTCGGGTGCTTCATCTCTGTACTCTAGTTCTGTCTACGGTAGTCCTTCCGCACCTCTCAAGGTACACCAATCACATCAGAGTTCATTGATTCTCTGAAAGCCACATCTCTGTCTCACCATAGCCGTTGCGATAATTTTCACGGTCCGAGGGGTGTTCCTCACATAAGGTTGATGCCCCGATTATGGGCCGGGTGCGACCTCATCTTGGAGCTCATCTCATCTCATCCCACCTCTGCCGTCCTCCCCCGCCACCATGTCTAAGATTGACAAGCTGTCTATCGTTGGTGTTCGGTCCTTTGGCCACATCGAACGACAGAATATAGCCTTCTTCACCCCGCTCACCCTCATCGTCGGCTACAACGGTTCCGGCAAGACTACCATCATCGAGTGCCTCAAGTATGCCACCACCGGCGAGCTCCCGCCAAACAGCAAGGGCGGAGCCTTTATCCACGACCCCAAGCTCTGTGGCGAACGTGAGGTCCTCGCCCAGGTCAAACTCCGCTACAATGTCCCACCGAACACTAGCTATGTCGTCACCCGAAGCCTACAGCTTTCGGTGAAGAAGACGACGAGATCACAGAAGACCCTTGAGGGTACACTTCACAGCAATTGTGATGGCGAGAAGGCGTCTGTCTCTTCTAAGGAGGCAAATCTGAACAAGCTCATTTCCGACACCCTCGGAGTTTCACCCGCCGTTCTCGATGCAGTCATCTTCTGCCATCAAGAAGAATCGTTATGGCCCATGAGCGAACCGGCTGCCCTTAAGAAACGATTCGATGAAATATTTGAGGCGATGAAATACACAAAGGCTATCGAAAACCTCAAGGTGCTTCGGAAGAGACAGGGCGAATCGTTGGCCAAGCTCAGGGCGAGGGAAATTGGCGATAAACAGAACAAAGACAAGGCAGAAAAATGTGAGGCAAGATCTACAGATTTACAAGCGGAGATCGAGGCCCTTAGGAAGGAAGCGGCCGATCTCCATACTCAGGTGGAAGAAGCTACGAAGAAGGCCAGAGAGCGACACGAGTCAGCCAATAGTTATCTCCGTATTGTCAATGATCTTCGAATGAAGACCGAGGAGCTCCGCATCCGTAAAACAACTCTTGAAGAGTCCAAGAGTAGAATGGATGAAGAACTAAACGAATCCGACGAATGGCTACAGGATGCACTCACGCAGTACGAGGAGCACGTAGCTCGATATGTGCAAGATATTGAAGAAAACAGAGTCCAGTACATAGAGTACAAGGAGAACCTCGAGGAATCTCGCCAGCAGCACTCTGAGAAGCTGGCCGAGCGAGGTAGACACCAATCTGACAAGGCCAAGTATGAACGCCAACTTGAGTCGCGGGTTCAACTTGTGCAACAAGCTGCACAGTTGCATAGTATTCGCGGGTTTGATGGTGAACTAGATAACCGGAAGGTACAAACGTTCTACGAACGCATCCAGAGGCTGTTGGTAGACAAGAGACACGAGCTAGACCGCCTGCAGGTGGAGAATGCCAGCGAAATGGATAACCAGACGGTTGTTATAACCGAGTTGGAGGGTCAGAAATCGAGACATACTCAGAATCGGGTCTTCGCGAAACAGAGAATCACTGCTTGTGAGAGGGGTATCACTGCTCTCCAGAGAGATCTGAATGCAGTCGAGATTGACGAAGGGGCCAAAGCAATACTTGAGTCCGAAGCCAAAGATCTAGAACTGCGATTACAGCAGGCATCGCAAGATCTACGGAACGCAGACTTTGACCGTAAATTGCAGCAGGAAGAGTTACATCTGCAGCAGCTCGAGGGTGAAAGTAGCAGACTTGGCCGTGAGCTTGTGGAATCGACGAGACTTCTCTCTGATCGAGCACAGCTAGAGGTTCGCAAGGAGGAGCTGACTGAGAAAAATCGAAAGCTTGCTACGTTACAGAGTACTTGGAACCAAAAGCTGTCTGCGCTTCTTGGTGGAGTCTGGGACCCAGCAACCGTCGAAAGAGAGTTTAACAAAGGCTTGCAAGTCAAGGGCCAAGCTTTTGACGAAGCTTACCGTGAACGTGAGGGTATCCTGCAGCAGCTCAAAACGATACAGGCGAACCTGGCAAATATCAAGGAGACGAGTAGAAAACGAGACGCAGAAATCACGAGATGTAAGAATGTTGTGGTCGGGGCACTCAAAAATGTGGACCCGGACGCAGATCTAGGGGTTGACGCTCTTCCCACAGAGATTGAGCGTCTCGAAGGTGATATTGTGACCCTAAAGAATGATATGTCATTGTCTACAGAGATGAGCAAATACTATGCCAGCTGCAGAAAAGCCATGAACGAGAAAAATAAGTGTGAGCTTTGCGAGCGACCATTCGCCAACGCCAACGAGAAATCAAGGCTAGCCGCCAAAATCAGATCTGTTCTCGAACAGTTTGGGAAGAACGAGCTAGAAGCCGAATTAAAGGAGCATGAGCAACTTTTGGGTCAACTTCGAGCGGCCCGTCCTCAGAGCGAGACCTACATGCGCCTACTAACGGAAAAAAAGGAAGCTGACAAGGAACTGCAAGCGATCCAGAACAAAGAAGCTAGCACTATTCGTAGTTTAGAAGGGATGGATGACATTGTGCGTGGGAAGGAAGAGGAGCGACAAGATTTCGAATCGATGAGCAAGACTGTCCTCAGCATTTCGCAGACCCAAAAGGACATTGTGGAGGCTGAGGCGCAGGTCGACCGAATTATGTCCCAACAGCAATCTAGTGGCTCAATCAGGAGTACTCAGGAAATCACCGAGCTGCAAAACGAATGCGGAGAGCAATTAAAGGTTGCAAAGAGCAAGATGAATAAGTTGTCAAACGACAGACAGCGTATGCGAGATACATTGAACGCGCTGGAACTAGAGCGCAGCGAGTTAAGAAACAAATTAAGCCACGCGGTTCGACAGCTCGAGAGGAAGAAAGAATATCAAGATCAGATTCAGGCTCAGAAGAATGATATTGTGAAGCAGAAAGAAATTATCCAGGAAGCCGATAAAGACTTGGAATCCGTGGAGCCTGAAATCTCTAAAGCACGAGCCATTAGAGACGACATCTTACAAAGAGGCCGCGACAAGGAGAAGAAAGTTGCTGGTGAGCGAGATGGCCTCGCAAGTTCTGTGAGCGAGCTGAAGATGATCGATAATGATATTCAGGACTACGTAAACCGCGGTGGTCCGTCGAACCTCAATCTCAACGAACAGGCAGTTCAGGCACTTGAGAAATCGATCAAACGTATCGATGACGACATGGTTGCTCTAATTGCACGGTCAAACAAGATGAAGGATGACATGACGAGTAGTGATAGGAAGAAGAAGAATATTATGGAGAATTTGACCTATCGTAAAGCGGCGCGTGACGTCGACGCCCTCGAGCGTGCAGTTGTAGAATTAGAATCTCGCAGAGCGCTTGAGGATTACGAACGACTCGAACGAGAGGCCAACTACTTCGAGTCCCAGCGTCATATGAGGAATGCTGAACGGGGAGCCGTCATGGGGGCCATGAAATCGAAGGACGAAGAACTAGGAAAATTGGTGGAGGAGTGGGAGACTGAATACCAGTATGCGGCCCAAGTGTACCGTGAGACTCATATCAAGGTGGAAACCACCAAGGCGGCTATTGAGGACCTTGGACGATACAGCACGGCTTTAAATAACGCCATCATGCAGTACCACGCGATGAAGATGGAGGAAGTAAATCGGATCGCCGGCGAGCTATGGCAGAGCACGTACCAAGGGACGGATATCGATACGATCCTAATTCGATCAGATAGCGAGGCTACGAGCGGGCGGAGCTCGTACAACTACCGTGTATGCATGGTGAAGCAGGATACAGAAATGGACATGAGAGGACGGTGCTCGGCTGGCCAGAAAGTGCTTGCATCCATTATCATCCGTCTCGCACTGGCCGAGTCCTTCGGCATTGGTTGCGGGCTCATCGCCCTCGACGAGCCTACCACTAATCTCGACCGTGACAATATCAAGTCTCTGGCCGAATCCTTGCATTCTATCATTAAGGCTCGCCGCGCACAGAGCAACTTTCAGCTCATTGTCATCACGCATGATGAGGAATTCCTTCGACACATGCGCTGCTCTGACTTTTGCGATGACTTTTGGCGTGTCAGTCGTGATGAAAAACAAAATAGTCGCATCGAGCGAGAGAGCATTACTACAATTGTTTAAGCAGCGCCTTGCACGAATCGCGAGTTTAGGAAAGGCTATGTGAATCATCCGATTTATATTTGATTTAGCTTGTGTTTTAAGAGGCAGGAGGGTAGCTATCTGCATAGCAAGGCGTTTTTCACTGGGGATTCACTTCTTGAGGACTATCTCGGGGTTGGAACTGGATCGTTCGGGCTAGCTAGCTAAATTTGTAGTCTGTGTATCCTCGGAACCAAGGGTAGGTATATAGCCATATGCTGCCACGGTATAACTATCTACCATATGTTTCGTCTCGAAGATGTGATATCTAGTGTCGGCATGAGTGTGCGTGGTTAATATTATGTATAGGGACACAATACCACATAATAAAGCAAAGAGCAGACACAACTTGATCATACACTCACCTTGCCATTCCCGCAGTGGTTCGAGGTAAAGTATATAAGGTGTTATTTGCATAGCCTGAATCAAGCGGCGAAGACGACATCTAGACAACCATTGCTTTCTAAACACCATACTTACATCTTAGGCGACGAGCAAATATACATACCGCAGTTCACGCATCAGAAGATCTTTATTCTCAGACGTGATTCGTTATGTGTATACTCTCCATCCGATAACCCTACCAGCGTCATCTCGCCGTATGTGCTTTTGTTCTAGATTCCTAGATGGAGTTCCTCCGGGGATCTAAGTATAGTCCATGTAGTCTTCGCACACATTATACTCACGCCTTTGGTTCTTCACTCTAACGCGAGTTCCTTTGCGAAGACGTAGTGCTTCCCACTTACACGTCTTCCACTCCATCACTTGATGACATAGCTCCGAGGCTAGTCGATGTGTCCATCTCGGTATGTGGCGTAGCGTAGGAGCAAGATATTGTACGCATACATGAGACTCTCGTAGCGGTTCTATTCTAATTATTACAATGTCTTCTTCTCGCGGGCCTACAACCCTGTGAAATTGTTCAAATCATTGTGCTTCGTGGTGAAGTGATCCTGATCTCTCGTAACACACAAACCCAATCAGTCATAGTCTAAGATCTAGGTTGGAGAAGTAGTTTTGTTTATTTATTGGTATCAGTCCCTATTCCCTTGCAACTGAGTCATAACGTATTGCAATCGTCAAAATTGATGTCCATCCATCCGTGCCCATTTCGCCGAGGTACCGCGCATTTGGCCATCCCAATTTTCCAATATAGGAATTTAGGGTCAGGTTTACCCGCTATACTTGTATCTCCTATACCTATCCCCATACCCTCACATCCCCGTATGCCTCATATCAAAGGTGCCGAAGGAAATGAATGTCCTAGTCCTTATCCATAGCATCTCCATGGTCGCCCTCTCTCGTCTCCGGTTCAACTTCGGCGGACTTTGGTTCACCATTCGTAGAAGCCAGATTGGAATCTTCCTTTAGCTTCTTGCTTGCGGAGCCTGCGAGTCGGTCTTCTGCATTACGCTTAGGTGTTGAAGCTCGCGGCTTCCGTTCACTCTCATCAACATCCATCTCATCTTCTTGGTCATCCTTAATAGTTTCATCACTCTTCGACGAGGGCGAGGCGTCGAGGGGCTTACGACCCACGGCTGCTTGGATGTCGATTCCCTGCATCCTGCTGCCTGTCGTAGTCGAAGCGGGAAGGGTTGATGAAGTTGTGATCTGAGGACCTAGGTCGTCGGCACCGATCTCTTGCGGACCACGCGCATGCGGTTTCTCCTCGTCTTCAGCATTGTTGCTATGAACTGATCCTATCGCAATTGGTACGTTCTCAGCAGCGGCCACCATACCGTCTCCCTCGAGAGTTGCGGAGGTCGGTGTCGGCAAGTTATTAGATACTAGGCTCGGTGAGTCGGAGGGTTCTGTCGAGGACGGGGTGCGTGCTTGGTTTTGGGATTGTGCTAGTGATCGCTGCTGATGGATACGTGCTTGGATCTGTTGTTGCTGTTGCTGCTGTGCCGCGGCACTTGCATTGGAACCCGGGTGGACGTGATGACTAGGTACGAGCTGGCTGACAGGGACAACTCCCGCCTCCTGTTCTTGTCGTAGTAACTCACCTTGTGTTACACTCACGCCTCGGGCTCCCATGGATGGGATACCATTGACCGATACGGAGACGGTCTCGATGCTGCCCACACCGTTGGGGCCGTCGATCGTCTCGGTGCTCTCAGTCCGTACCTCTCCCTCAAATTCTGCTGGCATGTCTTGGGCGGAGGCTGTCGGTTGCGGTTGCTGGGCGTGTGATAACTGCGCCGCTTGCGTGGGTGAACTTGTGACCGACCGCTGGTTGTGTGGAATCCATGGAATCGGCGTCAGAAGGGCCCCTCCTAGCGCTTCATCACTCCCCGGCGAAGCCCATGGTGATGGACGAGAAGATACATCTAGCACACCATTTGCCAGATTTGCTGGTATCTCAGCATGAGTCGAAGGCAGCGGGTAGATGTTTAATCCTGATGTGACGCGAACCACACGATCAAGGGCATGGAGGTAGGTGATTAGAGAGCGATAGTGCTGCTTCGGATTTATAACGAGCTCCGAGATACGTTGTATGGTGTGCGGTGGATATATAGGGAAGGTCGATTTGAGATAGGATGTGATGTCGGAGAGCATGAGGTCGAGCTGAGGTGGCAGGGCGCCTGGCGGGAGGGGGGGCGAGGTGGCTGGCGCGGAGGGAGCAGGCGCTGTTGGCTGCATAAGGGGATTGTTCTCCTTATTTGTATCTAGCGGCGGGCTCGGTAGCTGGCGATCGGTGGGCGACGACGACGACAAGGGCGCCAAGAAGCTTTCCGACAGGTCTGAGTCGGGGCCGCGGGGGATCGATGACGGGATGGTTGCTGCGGACGAGAACGGCTGCGGCGGCGGAGGAGGCGGCGGGAGCTTGGGTATGGGGAACTCCTCGTGGGCGATCTGTCTCTGGACGTCAGACTTTGTTCACAGGTAGTTCTCGTGGTGGAGAGAGAGGCGCATTCAGACCTTCTCGATACGCGCCATCACGCAGAGCAGCAAGGCAGGCCATGAGGAGCTGTGGGAAGCCGCCGTGGTCAGTACATCTCGCTCAACGGGACCGTGGTCGAATTAAAGCTCACTAGTCCATAGGACGGCCTACAGCAAGGCCTTTCAGAATCTCATCGTCGTCAATATCCATCTTGTCGATGTTCTTGTTGTCGCCAAATGCTCGATACACGTCTGGCTTGGCCACGCGACTTGTAGATTGCCAATTGGATGTAGGTACACTACCTCTATCTACCTTACTAGGTTAATGGGGCACACATCAGGTCCACTATTTAAGTATGTACACTGTACTAGGTACTATAGATACTTTAATATGTACCTATTGCGTTCCTCCCTTCTTGCCTACCACGTGAATATTCCATAGGGTCAACATATGAAGAGTGCCGTATTCATGAAATTCTATAAAATATTATTCCTTACCTCCTGAGAGAATCATGATGTGTATGATCTAGGTAGGAGAGGCCACAAGCTTGGATATTAGCTTAATTAATTTACTTAAGTTAAGTATGCATAACGTACCTTAGTGTAAGTAAGAAAGTCAATAATCACATGTTGTTCTCATTCTAGATTTGGAAGGCATAAATGCAGGTTTACCAAGTTCTATCATGAATTTTTCTTTTTTCAAAAAAAAAAAAAAAATACGAAGAATAAAAATCTGCAAATGATTTACGCAAGTTAGATGTCTAGTTGTTTACGGCTTGGTTGCTACTACATGGTGG
This sequence comes from Xylaria sp. FL1777, assembly GCA_022578965.1. Lineage (NCBI taxonomy): Eukaryota > Fungi > Ascomycota > Sordariomycetes > Xylariales > Xylariaceae > Xylaria > Xylaria sp. FL1777. Next base: position 122,344 of record MU400592.1, on the reverse strand, counting down.
CTAAGCAAACTCACAGCCTTCCTTGGCAAGCCCGTGTTTGTTCTAGTATTTTAAGGTAGGTATCTTAGTATCTCGCCGTCTTTGATAGATATTTTAGGTATGTTAATATGCTGTTGATTCACTTGCTCAACTACCCAGACTACGGTACCTCTAGTCGTGTCAGGTTTGATGGCATGGCTACTTTGTTAAAATTGATGGATTGACTCGGTCGTGACAATTGCCTCCCCGCACCTTTAACTGCACACATGCTACAGGCTGTGCAAATACACATGTATGAACCTACGTGGAACCGTAAATCATCGTAGTGCCCCATCCCAGGGAACCAACTCCACAGTTAGGTCCTCCGCAGGGCAGACATCTCGTGCAGTTGGCCAACACTGCACAGCACGCTGCACAGCCCGTTCTTGCAGTGGCTTAAGCCAAACTTTCCACTATGCTGGGTCCCTTTTAGCAGTTGTCAGCTCCCTCCCGCCATAAGTAGGGTTAGGTACTGTAGGTAGCCCTGTCAGGTCCCATGTTCCTTGCAAGCACGCTTGTCCCTGGCAGACTACAGTTTTAGTGTACGCCAGAGGTACAGAAGACAGCCCTGGAGGTTGTCTCTTCTGTTGTTCCTATGAACCATCGTTCATGAAGATTCAACCATTCAATAGCTACATATCTAGGTGGTTCGCTTCGCGCTTAACCTTGGCATGGGGTGTGTGAGTGGTCATTTATATTTATATAGGGAAGAGATCGTATAACCTGCATGTGCTAAACCAAACTTACATCATCAGGGCTTTAAACCAACTGTGACACGAGAGAGGGTTAGAGGTGTCATTCGTCCCATCCCGTCTGTCGCTAAACAGTGTTGCATGTGTCTTCCCAACTCCCGACCAGCGGCAGAAATAGGTACCTGTCTTTGGATAGTGCACTACCTACCGTCTAGGCCTAACTCAGTAGTGTGCTTAAGTACCTACGCAAGTGGTCTACAGGTACATACACTGCCTTGTACAATGTATACCTTAGGTAGGATACCTTGAAAGTATCTTTCTTGGTAAACATCATTGAGAAACAATTGATTGATTGACTGATCGACAAAAGTCGGTATTTTCCCTTCTCCTTATTCTTATTATTCATCTTGCTTCTTCGTCTTCGTTTCTTCTATTTACCTACATTTGTAGTCTTCCTCTCCTACCTACCTCCTGCGTACTTAGATAAGTACTTACCCAAGTATCGCCTTGCACCTACCTTTAGGTACTGTGCGCTACCGTACACTTGTTCTCGACATCAGACCCGACTCTCTAGTCTGTAACCCACAAACAAGCCCCTGCCTCATCCCCCGTCGCTGCTCAAACCCATCAGCCTGTTTCAGCTAGCCCAACACTGCAAAGTCGACGGGGCCAGGTACCCAGTACAGGTCTTTTCATAGCAGCAGCCCGCCTCCCAAGCCCAGCCAACCCCGGCGGCGTCGCGCGGCCACTCAGCTCAACTACTCCAACAACAACTCACTCCCTCACCCGGCATCTCACCACGCTCGGTCTTTCGCCAAGTCATCGTCTTTAACCACTTCTAGCCACTCGTTTCCTTGTTTCACCTCGTTCCCCTTCGTTGCCCACTCGTTACTGCGTCGTCTGCTGCTGCATTCTACCGCCAGACCCGATCCTGTCCTCGCCCTCCGCCGTCATCTTCGTCCGCGCAGGCACAAGACCAAAATCCTACCCAGATCCCACCACCACCACCAACACCCCTTCGTTGCCATCTCGGTTTCATCGAAACAATCGGCTCCTCGCATCCGAGGAGTCACGTTTCCGTAGCCAAGCTGGCTTTCAATCAGCACCAACGGCCCTTTCCGGCTGGAGACAACGCCGCGTTCCACCAGATCTCCTCCTCGCAATCCTCCTCCTACCAACCGTATTCCGTCGACCAATATCCTCCCCAGCCTGAGTATGACCAGCAGCCATACGCTCAATATCCTCAGTATCAGACCTCTCCCTCGCAGCCTCAATACATCAACAACCTCAGCGCTCCAATGGCTCCTGCTCCGCCCAGTCGGATGACGGTGTTCCGGAAGGGGACCGTTGAAATTTTCAAGAGGAGGTGGTCACGGTGGTTCTTCATCGCCATTATCTTGCAAGCCATCATTTGCATAGTTTTCGAAGCGTAAGCAGAATCTAGATATGAGTGGTAATCTCGTTGTAGCCATGTTAATATTTGTTCGTCTAGGTACACCTTTGCGCTCTTCCAACATGGCTTGAATAATACCGACGTTTACAAGGACGACGACGACGTCCAGTCGCAGCTGAAGACGATTCCCACTTTTCTTGGTTTGTTTATTTTCGGCTTCGTATACGATGTCGTCCTTGTCTGGGACGCCCTCATTGCGAAGAACACCATTCAAATCATTGGAGTGTGCATTGCCAACCTGGCCCTGCTCATTTACGGTGCACTTCAAATTGATCAGATCCACGTGGCCATCACCGATCTCCTGAGCAAGAATGTATTCTGGAACAAGGATGTCTGGTCTGAAACTCAAGCTGAACTGATTGCCATCCCAGCAATCATCGGGCTGATTACGGTTGGACTAGCCTTCCTTTCCTGGAAGTTATATCAGGAGTTTGCGTGGGATATCCTGAAGCAAATAGGAGCTGACTACAGGATGAAGAAGCGGTTCTTACATTATCAGGTACATAATAATCATCGCTTTTCGCTACGGAGCCGGACTGACGCGTGTGGCAGATTTATATCGCTCTCTTGAAGTTTGATTTCTTCTTTTTCGTCGGCTTTACCATCCAGTTTCTCGTGGTAGTCGGTGGTAGATCTGTTGTCGAGTTTGGTTTGACCGCTGCTGCCATTCCTGTTACCATCGCCATTCTCCTTTGCGCGGCATGGTCCACCCGTCGTGAGTGGAAGGCAGGCATGTGGCTTGTTGGGATTCTCTACCTTGGAGGCTTGACATATTTCATCTATAAGCTTGCACGCATCTACGATCCATCGCAATCTAAAGCCTACAAGCCGGTTCGCAAGTCTTTAACTGCGTTTGCAGTGCTAACTATTGTTCTCATCATCTTGACAATTATCAACGCATTGGTTTGCCTGTTCAACTTTGGCCATGGCCTAAAGCAACACCTCCTCAAGTCGCCACGTCAAGAAATGGACAAGGACCAGGCCAGTTACTCGATGCATGACGTGAAGCAGCCTCAGATACCCAGCCGAATGACTATCGATTAAATCATTCTTTTTCCTGAGAAATGGGCCTGGTCTGACATAGATGTACAAAAGCGACACGATTTGAAACGATTCTCCTAGCATCCTCCTATTTATTCAGATATCCGGCTGTGGGAGGCTCCACGGTATTGAGGATCGAGACAATCTCATCCCACAACCTTCACAATTATCTCTATCAGGCGTTCTGGCGACTGCTTGATCTTTAGCCACAACCCTCTCTTTGATGGCTAGGCGTCTTTTTTCTTTTACTAGCATATAACTTGGGTCGCCCCAGTACGCGACTCAAACTGGATACCGTTCAGGCAATGGGAAGAAATGCAGGAGGAAATTGAGTCGAAGCCTCTTAGAATCAAATTCGAGCAAAGAGAAGAAGCTAGTGGTAACCATGATAGATTTTGTTTTCGCATTCTTGATGCTGTAGAGGCTTCCGGCCCTTGTTTTTAGTTCCATAGCTAATCGTTCAAGATACCACTGCTTGCATACTGCATCTAATGAACCGTACCTCTGATTTGTTATAATTCATGGCGCATCACAGTAGTTACTTTACGTGCTTCTCAAGCAGACGAGATTATACTGAAGACCGACAATTGAAAGATGCAAACTTGATATATGTATGATACCTATGATGATCCAGCCCACTAGATTAGGCGTCAAGCCACCTACCGTATTTGAAAGGGTCGGGGAATAAAACACATGCGTCCACAATACCCAGGCCCGTAGAGTCTCTCGCTTTAAAGATGGTGATCCCTGCTCCAAGCGCCTTCCTCCCAATATCACAGATAAGCAATGGAATGACTTTATGAATCCACTACCAAAACGACCCGCGTTGAGCCAGATTCGAGCCTCGTCCGTCGAGGTGAGCTGATGATCAACAACATGTCACGTCTATCGTACAATCTAGAGAATAATTTCCTTGGCGTCTTTGACGACGCCCTCACTGGGACAGTATGGACACTTGTATCTAATGCCCTTAGCAAGCTTCTGCAGACTCTCGCGAGCGAGAACATGGCCGCACGGCAGGATGATGGGTGGGTTGGCATCGGTGGTTTGGCCCCTGCTGACAGGACAGACGAAGATGGAGTGGTAGAGCATACTCTTGGGGAGAGGTGTCTCGAAAGCGAGCTCATTCTGCGTCGTCCACTCCGTGTTCTTGGCCTTGTTGATGCCAGTGTATTTGACGAGCTTCGGGAGGGCAAGGGCTCCCGCCGTCGCAGCCACGTAGAGCGGCGATTCGGCTGATAAGCCCAGCAGCGAGCAGAACTCACGCGTGAAGGACGAGGCCACCTCTTCAAAGGCGAGCGAGATGTCGAAGATGGTGCGGTAGGGCGAGTCCGCTAGATTAGGCGAGTATACCATGGCACAGCTAAGTCGTTGGATTTCACGTAGGTGCCTCTGCTGGAAGCGCCCGAAGTTCTCTCGCGCGTATTTGAGGGCCCCTGAAACGCCGTTGTCCATCGTAGCGGGCAGGCCATTCACAAGCGGCCCTTTAAATAACCATATAAACTGCAACTTGCAGAGTTCGAACTCCAAGTTGGACCCTCGAGCTTCAAGCTCAGTCGAGTTTGCCCTCGCCCACCCAATAGCGGGGTAAAGGTCGCGTTGCCTGAGCGAGGTCAGGATGGAATACATGCCGGCGAATTTCTCTTGTAGAGCTTGGGATTGGAATGCCGTCAGATCTGAAGGAATGTCTGCGTCCGTTATCATGGCGTCGGGAGGCGTGTCGGGACGTGATATCGTTATCGAAGGCGGCTGATGTCGGGCTTGGGACGAAGATTGGGACGTTTCGCTCTGCGGCTGGGCTTCTCCTATAAACGTAGAAGCCACTCCAAATTGGCCCTCTCGCAACAAGTGCATGGCAATGGCGCGATTGATCAAGGCGGTCTGTGAGGCCATCGGATCATGATCTGTCGGCAGCGTCCCCTTGGTGTCCTTCAGGGCTCTGCCGAGGGCCCTGTGGAAGGCATTCTGGCTCTTGTGCACTCTCCCCAGGTAGTTGTTTATAGCGTCTAGTTGTGCACTGACGGGATTTTGCAGTTTTGTGAGAGTCAAACTCGTAGCATGTGGGTCGTTTGCTGGAAAGCCGTGTCAATACAGAGGTGTACGGGAGATGTAACATGGGACGAGAGAGATCCGAATACCTAAGGCAACTTCTTCCCTTGCGCTCACGAGCAAGTCGATCAGCTGGTCCACATCTTGTATGGCCCCCGTAAGCTTACTCGCCTGATTGAATTTCTTCAACTCCTTCTGGAGCTCTAGCAACGACATCGCTCCTTGCTCTAATGGACAACAAGGTTCCGAGGCAAGGTGGACGAAGCTCGGCTTAAGGAGGCTTACGTGCGTGGAAGCGGTGGAAGAGGGAGGCCTAGTGGCAAAGGCCGCGAATAGAAACTAGTGGCGTGAACCTTATCGTCTTCGGATGCTCCATGCAAGTGGTGGCTAGAAGCTTGTATAAAACATGGATGCCCCACGGCTTGTCGGATCGTTTAGACGTGGTTTACATGCCGTCTCGGGCTCGGTGCTCGGAGCTACTAAAAGCCAATTCGCTGTGCTCGGTAGACGTTCGACCTTCTTCTGGCGGCTGGGTAAATAAAGGAAGAAAGAGAACTAGTAGAGAGGCGGAGGGAACCGAGTTTGTGCTATAATGAGGCCTGGTGATGCGGACGAAGAATGTGTACTTGTGTTGGTCAAGTCATCAACACCAACTGACTGGTGATAATGGCACCTGATGAGTCTACCGTTCCATTGCAGCGCTATCCTATCAGGGTACCTAGAAGTAGGTACCCAAGTGGTACAGATAGCGGGTAGGTAGTTGGTAGTACTGTAAGACAGTATCCTAAATTCAGGCTAGCTTCCCCATCTCTACCCGTTTTAGCGAGGAGGGACAATGACGCATTACCTTAGCAAGTGGATCCCAGACAGCTTCCCCAGCCTTCAGGGGTCTCGCTTTGTTACAGTGCATCCTCTATGCGTATATCTAGGAGTAGGTAGGCAGGTATTCCTGCCAAACAGCCGCTTACGCAGTTGTTACCTGAACCAACCTTCACATGCTACCTGGATGACCCTCTCAACTGAGCATCTAACCTACCTATTTTCTGCTGCTCCTCAAGCCAGCCCATAACACGGATACCACGGCTTATCCGCCCCTTCACCCTGCTCGCCAAGACTTTACTCCTCGTGTACGCTACTCACAGTACGCCACCCACCTTGTCATCATGCTCACTACACCATGATTACACCATGAACCATTCAACCCGTCGATTTGGCTGTCATCCATGGAGTAAGCCATGTCGCTGAGGAAACTTGCGTCGTATAACGATGAACCACCCAGGCAAAATGGAGACGAGGACGCCACAGTTGCGAGAGCCTTGTTCTACAGCCATCCCCCCAATTCAGCTCACGCCGACACTCCAGCAACGCCCTCCGACTCGAAACGATCCCCAGCCTCGGCGCGACTGGCTACACCGGGTCCTCAGCGGCGTCATGTAGTCATTCCAGATCCTGTTGCATTCAGGTATGCCTTATTGTTACATGATCAAGGAAGGGTAACACTAATACCCAGCACAATAGGTACTTGGAGGAAGACCAGTGCGTGAGCGTCGTCGAGCGGAGAGCGGAGCTTAAGGGATACGAATTATACCTAGTTGAACAATGGGCTTGCTCCCGCCAGTCGCCAACCCTCGTCATTGTCACATATACCGGAGATGCTGGCCATGGAGTTGTGGTCGGAGTGCTATCGGTTCCTGCAGACGAGAAGGCATGGTCAACACGCCTCCGCATATATTTCAAAGCCATACACCAATATCATGCACGACCCCGAGAGACGGACTTAGGTGAGCTAATGGTGACGAATCTTAGTAGCTTCCCCTCGGCTCTGACTGTCATCTCCGTACCTGGTGGAAGTATCAAGGACCAGCGGCGTACTTTTATAGTTAATGAGAATCTCAAGAGATTAGGGTGCTCGGGGCGGTCCGGTATAGCGCTGTCGGAGCCCATACCTGCCGCTAAAGCAAAGTTTCGCCAACTCTACAAAACAAGCGACAAGGTCTCAACAGAAGATGCTGTCATTGAGCTGGTCAAGTTTTGTCAAGTGGCCCTATATCTATTTGGCAAGCTTGACCAAGTTTATATCGACGGTTTGCTCTGTGATGTGACGGAAACTTCTGTTGGTGATTGGTGGACGGAGTTTGGAGTTGAGTATTTCAACGTAGAACCTACAGACGGCATACTCGGTCCCACAACCGTAGCGGCGTTATTGGGCCTGTTAGGAGGAGCGAGGAATAGGTTGAGTTATTCGGGTGCACCAGTCTCCAAAGACGTCTTCGAAATAGACTCAACGGAACGAGGCATATCTCATTTTCAGAAATACCACAAGCTCGAAAGAACACGACGGCTCGACCGGCAAACCATGCGGAAACTACATGCTTCTACTGCCAAGGCAGCAGCGGGTGAAGGGTGGGGCGTACAGAAAGCAGTCAAGTCAACAGTCACCGATATAGGTGGCAAGCGAGGTGAGATCGTCTTGGGAATGGTCGGCAGTCGTGACAAGGGCGGCATTGGTGATATTGAGACGACCAATCTTGATCGTTTTATTGGTCTAGTCACCGGTGAGCGCGCAAAATGGCTCTGGCATGGAAAGTCTAAGCGTACACCGGCCTTCGACCACGAGAAATCGGGACCTGACATGATCTTACTTGGCAAAGATGACCTCAGGGCATCTTTTGAAGACGACGCTGACCAACGTCGAAGAGAAGATTCCCCAGCGATATACTCAGCACCTGCTCCTGGCTCTGCGGCCAGCGTTACCGATAGCCCGATAGAGAAAGACGCAATCCGCCGAGGGATGTTCAAGAGTGTTGCCCGTGATGCCCGATCGGGTCTTGGTCGAATCAAGGATGCCATGACAAGCGGCAGTGGGTTGCGAGGACACATAAGTCGAGCGTCAAAGGACGAGTCTTCCGATTTCCCCTTGAATAGTTCCCAACATTCCTTCCTGTCCAGTACATCGGCAGGCCTTGTCAGTAGCCCAGCACAGCTCCCCGGTTCGGCACAACTCAATAAAGCCTTCACCTGGAAGAATAAACCAGAAGAGTATTCGAATGCAGTCAGAAAATCGAAGGAATTACCTACCCCTGTGGCTCCAGCTAGTACAGTAGTCGCGGACGAGACTTCCACTAGCGAGTTACGACGGCCTACTCGAATCAACGACGCTGCTCAGAAGTTAGCTTCTCATGATAAGAAACAAGTTTCCATAGTCCAAGTTCAGGATAATCTTACCACAGCAGACCCGTCTGTTTCCGGGTGCGTTGCAGGCGAGCGTATGAGCGAGGTTGAGATCGAAGATACATCTCAAGCAGTATTATCTCATTCCACTACATCATTATTGAGTCTACGCCGCCGACACAGCATTGCTGGCACTCAACCGTACCCGGGTCCCTCGCTGGCCGAATCCCGTTGGCCTCGAAGATTATCCTTTGGTCACGCCGAAGAAGCCGTTCTCAAGTGGGAGGAAGTTGTAGATTTTGCCGATGTGGAAGCTTTTGGTTGCAACATGAACGAAAAGAATCAGATGCGTCTCCTTGAGGTCGCACGGGCTTTATATATGAACGTTACCTATATTGAAAACAACGTTGAGCCCTGGGCCAAGCGTAAGATTCGAGCTATTCAGACGACTAGCGAAGTATTCTCACGCCAACTGGATGAGCTACAAATCACATACCACGAATCTTCTGCTCTCTATCAAAGAGCGCGTCATGATTATCAGGGCATACTCGTAGACCATAAAGAGCATCTCTCTGAGGGTATCAATCGAATTGAAGGGGAAGCAGCCAAGCTAGAGTATGAGATAACAGCGCTGCTGTCGCGGGTGCAAGAGGTAGAGGACAGTGCTGCACAATTCGAAATTCAGGTAGAAGAGGTGGAACAGAGAGCTGATGAACTGAAAGCCCAGCTAGAGACGGAGAGCTGGCTGCACTGGGCTGTGAGAACATTGACTGGTATAGGGACGGGTCCAAACATCACGAGGCCACGCCCACCATAATAAGCGAGCATTTATATCATGTACTACTCACTTTACCTTACCATTGGAAGGTTTTTGTTTCTTTACCCCGTTCTCTCTCTTCTTCCTCGCCGTCGCTGGTTAATGCTTCATGGGATCAAGGCATTTTGCATATAGAGGGCATTATTGGGGCGTAGCCACAGACCTGAAATACATTGGCCACTTGTTTTGGAAATAGATACCCAAACAGCATCATAGACAAGCAACTCCTAGGTACTTCTCATAATAGTTTTTTGTTATAGTATTTCGCACGTCGTTTATACAACTACTATTGATATATAGGCTGTCTCGTAGACAGTACCTAACTAGGTAAGTAGGCACAGGATACAGGTTAGATACTTACTTAGGTAAGTATCTGAATGCTACCCAGCTGACACCAGCTGCGCAGCCCTGCTCTAACCCAACTGGCCAACAAATCGTGTCTCAGTAAGGTAGCCAAGTCCAATTATAACTGCCGGAACAAGTGGAAACCACGTGACAGAGATTCCAGCTCGGTCGGAATTATCGGTCATTCCAGACCAGAGCGAGTCAGCCAGTAGCGGCGAAAATAAAGATACTGGGGGGGTTTCTCACTAACAGGCTAGGCTACCCGAATCTCGTCCAAAGTCAGACCAGACCAATACTTCCTCCCACCCAGTTCTCTCCGAAACAACATCCATCCATTCATTCATTCATCCCAATTCCTACTCTGATACTGTTCGATCACTTCTGTACATCTCTTACTGTACCATCCAATCAATCATTTGCCAGCGCCTCCCTTAGGATGAGCGCTTCCGCCAGGGCTGCCCAACGGGCCGTGATAGTGAACCCCTTTGCGGGCAGGATTGCGACCAGACCCGGACTCGGCCTTCCCGCCTCATACCTCGGACGCCAAACCCGACACTTGCCTCTCGATCTGCCTACGCGCGCCCTCCTGATCCCGCTGCGGACCATAGCAACCGAGCAACATTCAGTTGGCGGGCACGGCGGTCCCCCTCCCGGATTCAACGCCGAGGAAGCCAAGAAGCCGCTGCCCAAGCAAGCGTCGCCAGCCACAACTACAAAAGACACACGGGCGCAGACGCCGGCAGCCGCAGGAACCGCTGCTGTGACTACTGCACAGCCTGTTGAGGTCTCCCTGAGTGAGCCCTCTGCCGAGCCTAAGTCTTTGACCGATCTGGCCACAAGGAAAGACCAAGATGTCGAGAAGAGGGAGGACAAGGAGGAGAAGCAGGAAAAGAAGTTGACTATTGGTCAACGGATAAAACACGAGATCCAGCATTACTGGGATGGCACAAAACTGCTAGCTACCGAGATCAAAATCAGCAGCCGGTTGGCCCTGAAGATGGCCGCTGGCTACGAATTGACTCGACGGGAGAACCGGCAACTTCGGCGGACAGTCCAGGATCTTGGCCGTCTTGTTCCTTTCTCCGTTTTCATCATCGTCCCTTTTGCCGAGGCTCTCCTACCTGTTGCTCTCAAGCTCTTCCCTAACTTACTACCGAGTACATACGAAGGTCAACAGTCCAAGGACAAAAAGGCTGCGACTCTCAGAGCTACCCGCAAGGAGGTCAGCTCATTCCTACGTGAGACCATGAAGGAGACCGGCTTGCCATTGTCTCCTGCCACGACACAAAAAGAAGAGTTCGCTATATTCTTCAGAAAATTGCGGGCGACTGGAGAGAAACCTAGCACAGATGATGTCATTAAAGTTTGTAAGGCTTTCAAAGATGACCTCACTCTTGATAATCTTTCGAGGCCACAGCTGGTATCTATGTGCCGATACCTAAATCTCAACACTTTTGGCACAGACACTATGCTCAGGTATCAAGTCCGTCACCGGATGCGGCAAATCAAGAGAGACGACAGGGCCATCAGCTTCGAGGGCGTTGACAGTCTCAATGTGTTGGAGCTGCAGACAGCATGTGCCAGTCGTGGTATCAAGACACACACTGTTTCCCCAAGCAGGCTACGAGATGATCTTCAGTCCTGGCTTGACTTGCGGTTGAAACATGGAGTGCCTTCTACGCTTCTGGTTTTGAGTAACGCCTATATGTACGGCCAGAAGGCCGAAGAAAGTGGCTTTCACAGCCAAATTGAAGCTCTGACTGGTGTACTCTCATCTATTCCTGAGGAGCTCTACCACGAAATTGAACTCGAGGTACATAATGCCGAAGGCGCTGCAACTAACAAACAACGTCTCGATGTTCTCAAGGAGCAGCAGGAACTCATTGAGGAAGAGAACGAACAAGAGCAGGAAAGCCAAGACACCGGGTTCGCCACACCTAAAGATGTAGACAACATCGATGAAAAAGAAGACCGCCAGCACGCCGCTTCAGAGCAAGGCCTTGACAAAGAAGTAGTGGGCGAGGCTGTAGATGCAGAGGCGGACCAAGTCCAAGCAAAGCAAAATCAGCCCGAGTCTCCTGCGAAGATAGAGGCAAAAAAGACGGAGGGCTAAAAACAGGCGCCTCTCATGAATGACTTGTATTATACAACAAGTATGTCGCTTCTCATTTGTAATATTTTCTGGCGACTGAACGTCAGTGTATCAAAGCGGAATGGAGGTAAGGTATCTTCCAGGAGTAGCGGTATGGGTTTATAGATAGAGACCATGGCCGTCGTGCAATTGACGATACAATAGAGCTTGAATTTACAACCCTATGAACAACGCTAATAGTTTTTACGAGTAGAATCATTCTCAGGTAGCTTGGAGAGGGCCGTAGACCTTGATATGATAAGCTATCATTTCCAATAGCAAGTAGGTTGTATAAAATGAAGTCACTACGACAGCCATACCAATCAACCTTGATGATGTCGGCCCGTTTAATTGTGAATTGCCAGCAGCATTGTGTAGCGTTAGCAATTCCTATCTTGGATTATCTCACCGCGCACCGAAGATGAAGCTCCATGCGGTTTTTTCAGCTCTCGGCAGCGAACGATATCGTTATATAGCCAGCCTTATTTTATTTACATGTGGTTACCAGGGGGGCCCCTCAGCCGGTTACAGATTTAAGACTCACAGGGTTTCTGGGCTTCTAATGTTAGGTGTGACATGTATGGGGATCGGTTTAAATAGGTGGGTAGTTGTAAGGTACTCCATAAGCGGTGCGACGTAGATTTCGCCTTGGTTTCTGGAACAGAAAATACAACGGAAGCCCTGTAGCCCTTGTGTTTATTTCCCATCTGCGCCTCGATCTCCGGTGATATTCGCCTATTCAGCAGTGCGCCACTGCAATCTGCCGTGGCCATTTCGTATGTTTTTGAATATCGGTATAGGTAGTGTTGCTATTCTTCTAGAGAGCGCGGAACATAATGTCCTCTAGAGTAGTATTTTTACTCTATACGTATACCTACATTTTGTGGTTATTTGGCAGAACAGCCCCAACGCACGAACATGATGCTTTGTATAGCCTCACATAAGATACCACCCAACCTGGACAGCCCCTTGAAATTCTCTAGAACGAAAGCAGTGAAGACATAGTTAAGAATGTCTGCACGATTATCAAACATCTCTACAAAACGGCACTACGCAGTATATAGGTATACCTCTCCCGCCTTCGGCGTAGGCGTTCGCTTGCCGAAAGGATTCGATTCTCGAGACATGCTGGGAGAAGCACAGCCAGATCCTTCAAGGGGCCTAGCTGTCAAGGGAAATGCAGCCATCTGGACTATCACAATTCTGGGGCGTTCAGGAGAGATCGTCTGCATGCTGATGATATTATTAGGTTGAAACAGGATGTCTATCCAGATACTATATTACGACAACGAGAGCACATCGTCACGTAGATTCTGGGGACTCACCTTGGCATTGGTTCATAACTTTCGTTCATTTTCGAGACACCAACTTCCATTCATTCCTTTATCTCATTATCTCTTATAAGTTAAAGATACCAGTGTTGCGATGCGTGTTCAAACAGGGTTTCTCACGTTCTTTTCTGTGCTCTGGGGCGCAAGAGCACTTTATGACCTACCAGAGCTCCCACGGAGTCGTAATCTGCAATTCACGGATCTTTTTGATGCAGTCCAGTCGGATGTCCTCAAACGAAGCACTCATGATGCACGCTTTCCTCTAAACTTCAATGCTGCTAATAAAGTGCTGTCTAACGGGTATGTTACGTTCCAGAGGTTACCTGTCCATCCTCTCACTTCATCAACCCCCCGGAAGCTGTACAATATCCTTGACATCTAGCCATAATCTCTCATCTCTCGTAGGTAGAAACAAAATAACTAATTGCCTTCTAAACCAGAAACTTCCACGGCGCGCAGTTAACCGTGAAATGTATCGAGTGTAGTACGACAGGTGAGGTTATAGCCTCCGCCATGCTGCCGGATATAAGCGACATCGACATCTCACACCCCGGTGACATACTCGACAACTCTACGCTAGGCCTCACGTTCAACGGGGTCGGCGCAACTATTGACCTAGATCTCACGGCGGCCGCATCTAGTGACTTTTCGGTACCGCTGCTGAAGACAGAGAGTCCGATTGGAGTTGCTGTAAGCCATGCTTAGTCCTTGGTTATTAAGGAGGGCGTTGTGTCGATTAAGAATCTCAACTAACCTAGAATTGTGGTTAATAGGGCCCGGGGTTCCAACTTGGTGTTGTGTTTTCCGTGGACCTCGTCTTGAAAGTCACTGGCAAGGTCGAGACGGAGGGAGGGTTCAAGGTTACTATTCCCGATGGCTCATCGTTGATCATCCCATTTGACGAGTCGAAGCCGAATGTTGCTAAATTGTAAGCATTTCTCATCACTATCACACGACTTTTCCTTTAAGTACCGTGTTCAACAATATTTCGATAAATATAAGTGCTGCTAACCAACCCCTTAAAGCAACGGCGCATCAGCCTCTTTGCTACCCATCACAGTCAACTTACCAGCCGGCATAACGGCAGCCTTACAACTTAAAGTGCAAGCGGGCGTGATGCTCCCGGACCTCGAGGTCATCGAAGCAAAAGCGCTAGCGGGCGCATCCATCTCGATCCCCGAGGTGATCCTCCAAGAATCCGCGTCCTTTCCGTCCAAGACCTGCGCAGTCCCCGTGTCGGCGGAGCTCAACATCAACGCTGGCGTGTTCGTCGACATCGGCGCGGACCTGGCGGGGATCAATCTCGGCGACTTCAACCCCACGGCCTCGACGACGCTCTTCGTGGCCTCGACCAGCACTTGTCTGAAGCCTGCCGGCACCAACAGCACCACCACCACGACGCCCAAAACCTCAACCAAATCCCACAGTCCTACGACCTCCAAGCCCAAGTCTGCTAGTAAGAGTCCTACGAGGCATTCGGCTAGTGCCACCCCTACACCTGCCTCGAGCCCGTCATTTCAACCTCCTGCGTCCTCGCGGCCGAAGCCCACCACGCTCGCTCCCTCGCACGGTTTGCCGCCGCAGGGTATTTCGTCTCAGGGCGGCGCCGGCGCCGGCGGAGTCGGAGGACCGAGTTCTTTCGCTGTCGTCGCCCGCGCGCACGCGAGGCGCAGCGCGTACCCTATCACGCTGCAGAGCCTCGCGACGCCCATTACGAACTTCGCGGCGGCTACGCCGTCTGCGACTGTTACCGTCATTAGTATACACGTGTAAGTGTCTCGTGAAATTTGCCGGGGATAGAGAATAGCATCCCATGGGAAATATTAGGTCGCGTTTGAGATTCTTTAGGATCTTGTGTATTGGAATATGGGTTCCGAGGTCCTTCGGTTGTTTCTCCTGTATTGGATATTATGTGCTTAGGTAGATTCAATCAAATGTCACTTATTGCCCCAAGGGGAACATACTCAGATACTCTCACGTGTAAGTCGCCGGTCGTATCACAGGTACCTACGCGTTTTTTAACCGCGCCTCTTTCACAATTAGACTGTTATCATGTCTACTCACTACCAAGGTGCGGACTGACTATATTCAAGAACATAACCAATCTACTTAGCGTCCAAATAGTGAAATTTGGAACAATATAATCGATTGTGCAATGCAGGTTATATATGATGCTAACTGCATGAATTATTTGCATGGCTTTTACCCCAAAGATCGGACTTAAGTGGCTCGCTCTTTGACGCTATCCGAAGCTAGAAAATCATGTGTAGTAGTGATGGGAATAGCCGGTGTTTGCACGGATTTAGTGTTGGTCGGCTGGGTCAGCCAATTATTAAGCTTTTCTACCAATGACGAGATCGGATCCAGTTGCCACGAGCAGTTATCTACAATGGGACTAGATAGGTAGGTTTGTTGGCTGACAGCGCCCGACAATTCTGGCTTAGCTCACTCGCCGCTTTGGCTGAGTGCATACTTACCTACCAAGTCTTCTGCAGTGGAAAACCGTTCTGAAAACGGTGAAGCTTTAACGGTTGCACATAGCTTATCTAATCCAACGATAGGTATTGAGAGTTACAACCTGTATATACTAAGCATAGGTAGGTGTTTAGCTAACCCTACTATTTCTTCTGAACATATGTATCTCGCTTCTTGTACACGATCTAGAATTTTAACACATGTTGTTGAGATAGAGAAATTCCGAGTTTGATATAGAGACTACCTAAGGGAGTGAAAATGATGCTGCTAAAATCTCATGGGTTCCTGTTAACTAGGAAGTCCAGCTTAACCCCCCCAATGATCACTTCTAATTAAAATCCCAGATCGACAACTTCTGCAGTGGTATGTACCACTGTCTGGCGCTTTTGTTCTGGTGCTTGGATCTTGGATCTATGTGATCTTCCCGGTCGGCTCGGCCAAAAGCCACCTCAGGATGTTGAGTACCCCGTTCCAGACTTTCTTATCCGTGATTGGCTTGGCATTACCAAGACTCATCACGGGAGACTTGTTAATCCTGATTTTGCCTGCGTCGCCGTCCACCCAGCCTTGCACGATACGGAAGTTTCTAGCCGAGCCGGATACCATGGTAACCTATGAATTGCCCAGTTAGCTCCGAGGGGGAGAGGACAGATATCGTACATATATCCTGTGGGAAAGCTGACGAAAGCTAAGGGAAAGGGAGCGGGAGTTTCCGACTTACCGGCACGATCTTGGTCGTGTGCTGCGCGGGCTCCGGCATGCCGCGGGAGATCAAAGCGGTAAGCATAAGAATACCCCACACTTCACTGAACACAAGCGTGTCCTCATCGAGGCTCTGATCCTGCGCCAAGAAGCAGTTGACATGTGATAATGAGCGGTCTTTTGGTTGCAGAAGCCACGGGATGCTCCAGTTGACCCCCTCTTCAAGGGTGTGGAGTTTGTATAATTCAAAATCGTTGGGTCTAGGAGCAGCGCATTAGCAGAAATCAATGAGGCTACTATATCGACACTTACTCTCGGTCATTCCACGACGTCCGATTTATAAGCAAACACTTGTCCTCGTACACAGACCCGAGACAACGTATGATGACATTAGCCACGCGCCATGCATTTTGGTAATTTACGTTATCGTATTCGTGGAGCGTGCCGGGCCCGTAGTTCTTATGAAGGTTAGATGACAGGGCAAGTTTGTGCATCCACTCCGGTGAAATTAATTTGAGAAAGCTCTGCCCGTTTGCAGGCTGGGCGGTAGTCGGAGTGACTTTGCCCGTGTCAAATTCGAGGTGGCCACAGCTGATACCTAGCTCTGGCCATTGATTTTTGGGAAAGCGCTGCTGCGTAGGAATGTAGAGTCGAGGTCGGAACTCTAGGAGCTTCTTAAAAGCAAAGTCAATGCTCTTTTGGTTGGCTCTATAAGGAGCATTGTGCGCATGAGAAGGGGTAGTGGATGTATGTTTTTGAAACTGCTGGCCCGAAGACATGTTGTTAGAATGTTCTGTCGCGACTTCGGTGTTGGCCTGTGTCCTTACTATGGGCTCTGGGCCGAGTACTCTCTTGCGAGACATTATGCCGTTTTATAGGTTTTAGAGAGTCGTAGTCGCAGTACCAACCGCAATCATTTGCCGCCAGAGTGGAAACAGGAATCTCGATGTTCGCTCTATAGAGCAATGTTGGTGATGTTGTTGGTGATGTTGTTGGTGATGTTGTTGGTGATGTTGTTGGTGATGTTGTTGGTGATGTTGTTGGTGATGTTGTTGGTGATGTTGTTGGTGATGT